>VZTO01023895.1:0-18313 GCA_013400615.1 Syrrhaptes paradoxus | reverse complement strand
AAGCAAATAAATTGAGCACTAAGATGCACTTCCACACAGCCTGTTTTTGTCATAATCCCTAATCAGCAATGGACTGATGTTACCAATGAAAGACTTGGATGGTAACTGTGAAAATAAACTCTGCAGAGAAAACTTCCAACTGCATTCAGATCCAAGAAATGGTGCTTGACTCGGGCTGTAAAATGAGAAGACAGTCAACAGCAGAGAGAACTCGTCATTGTGAGCTGGGTGATTCTGCTCATATTTGTCTGTTTTCAAATGTTCAGGTGTGAGATGTGATCTCTCCACACGCCCATAAGCCTGTGCTCTTAGAAATGGATTCACTTTTAGAAGACACTATGATGTGTATACTCCTCCACACATCCAATAGATCTTGATCCTTTCTCTCCTACTCTCTTGTTATGGTAAACCATTATTAAAATCTTTATGCATAAGATCTTTATTCTGTGTCTTCTGAGACATACCTAAAAACATTCTATGTTAGATATGGTATCAATTTCAGTATCGTGGTTGGTATTTGTATTTTGTCTTATTTCCATAAAAGCTTTATTTTTTAAAGAATCACCCAAAAATTTGTCATTTGGCTCATGCAATAAAGCTGAATAGATAAGAAAATATTTCTCTTCATACCTCTTTCTAGCAGTGCTTTTAGCAATATTCTTTTATTCTACCACTTTCGTGGTCAGTTTGCTCCTTATTTAGAGAAACAAACTTTGTAAATCTCCTCTGAACNGCTGACGTGAAAGCTGCTCTCTGAGCCATGAGGGGTATGGAGGATGTCTGAAAGGGAAGTTCTAAAAGGAACAAAAGAAAGCTGTAAGGACCCAGAGGTTTAAGGTATAACCCTTTGGAAACAAGAGGTCAGATAAAGTTTAAAATTGTCTATAGTTTTTTTTCTGGCTTTGATGGAAAGTTCCTTTAGAGCCCAGCTGGAAGAAAGGACTCAAAGTGATGGGAAGGTTTGCAAGAGTGCCGATTTTTCTGCCTTATCGTGAGTATTGCATACTTTGCAATATCCAAAGTCTTTTACTTTGCTGTACAAAAGTCTGGGGAGAGTAAATTATACCTTTCAGTGACAAATTGACTTTATGAGTCAAGTGCACACACAGAAAATTAATCGTAGCAACTTTAACTACAAAGGTTTCCTCCTTCCTCCCTCCACCCAAAGACTGAGGTGACGTTGCCCGTAACAGCTCGCAGCACTGTTAGTTCTCACTTCACGTAGCTCATACTGTGCTTTGAACGCAGGTTGTATAATGTGGAGAGGTGATGGTTTCTTTGAACTGGGTACCTGAGATGGCTCCTCAACAGATAGGGCTGAGGGGACGGTCACCACTTTGTTGAGTCTTTATAGGTAACACAATGTACTGGGTGAAACACATCAAATAGTCTTCTTTTCATTTAAAAAATTCTAATCTGTGGACTCTTTATACTGAAGAGTCTGCTTTGACAATTTTTTTAGGTTTTTCTCTTTTTTTTTTTTTTTTTTTTTTTTTTTTTTTTTTTAACTTTCTTATATGAATCCTGGATTAGGCAGAAAGAATTAGAAGGCCTGAGCTCACAAGACATCAGTTGCTACTTTTCCAATCTGAATACTTTGGATAATTTTAATAAACTTTGAATGTTNACGGTTCCAAAAGAGTGATATTCTGACATTCTGCAAAGAACTGTAATCTGATATTCAGGTTCAAAATGAATTTTGGTTTCAAATACAACCCAACAGACATACAAATCTTACTTAAACTTGTCAAATCCTGGATAAAATATTTCAGTTGATACAGACTGACATTTTTAACCAAGATGTTTGGGTTGTAAAAACATTCTCATTTCCAGCTTTTTCTTATGAACTGTAATTGCATATCTAAGTGACCTGTGATTCACTTGATCACTTTACACGTGCAATATATGACATAACTAAATCATGTGGCTTTAGTTGCTTATATTTTGTAAATGCAAGGACAAAATTTTAATTAGTAAACTCAAATTATTAAAACAAAACAGAGCTTACAAAATTCAGAAGCCTGACAAGTTTTCTGGAATTAGATGAACAAACTGTGTCTTTTTAGACAGAAAACCCAAACCTGAAATTTGTGGTTTTGCTCATCCCGATTCCCAATCACTTAAGAAATAAATCCATCCTTCCTTTATTTGAGGTATCCCTAAATACACGGGCAGCTCAATCAACTACAAAGGGAATAAGTAAAGGTTTGAACATTCAAGACCTAAACTGTAGTATTTTGAGACTGAATTACTTGGTCTTTTTTATCGTCTGTGAAATGCATCTCCTTTGACATTGGTTGATCTCATATAGAAAGCAGAGTAGATTGCATACCCTTACAGTTCTAGAAAAGCTATATCATAGTGACTTTGGTGATTTCACATTTTACCCAGTGTGAAACACTTTACTATCATCTTATCCAAAACCTGAAATATTTTGCTGATAAAACTTAGAGCTAGTATTGGATTTTGCATTGCTTTTATGAGAACTGGCAAATAATATTGTATGTAGAAAAGTATTTTGTTTTTTCTTTTGAAATGTAACTATTGAAAAAAAAAGGAAAAATGTTGAGAAAGATGTAGTTTTATTTTTTGGCCTCTCTACAAAAACATCTTCTATGATTTAAATCAATTGCAAGGAGGAAAAATCCAACGCATCCAAGCAGACAGCTTGGTATGCTCTACAACAAATTATTCCAACCCACTGCAAATGTTTATAATGAAAATGATAACTGAACCTTAGCTACACTGGAGCAATACTGGAGGTGGTGGCACGAATATACTCTGAGAGATAATATCTCAAGTCAAGAAAACCACATGCCTACTGAACAGAATTTTAGGGGTATACAAAATATTTCATTTCGTTTCCACTAGCTGTAACATTATTGGTTTTAGACAGTTTTTGAATGGAAATATGCCACTGTTAAGGACTCAAATGCAGACCAATATGATCGTGTTGAAGCCATTTATTGTGTGTCAATTACATACTTTTATACAGAGCTCTGTTGATTTGGTAACTACTAATTGGATACAATTATTCTTAAGATCCTAACAACAAAGTTACTATTGGCTAGCATTAGTCATGGGAACAGGACCCTTAAAATTACTTATTTACCTTCAGTTCCTCCTTATCTCACTTACATTCTGCATAGTTGCCTACCTCCACATTTCTTGCTGATGTTTTTCCCCCTTTAATAAAAATCAACTACACGACCATTTTCTTCTAAAAAGGTTCCCACAGAAATACAGGGCTGGGAAGCCTTTGGTTTCCCTTAGGCTGGTGAAGGTGAGCACAAGACAGTCTGTCTGAGCAGCAGGGTCAGGGTAGGGCTTTGTGTGCACGCCCATGTTTTGCAAGCACTTGCGCACAAAGTCGAGAAGTTCAATTGGCTATTAATAGAGAACTAATTCGATGCTTTCAGATAGTAATACTTAAATTGTTCTTGATAAATTATTGGATGAATTGAGCCCTAAATTTACATATCATGTCTGATCCAAAGTTATGCATTCGTCAGGTTGAAGTGTTTGATGAAAAGCTTATGAAAAAAAGCCAACATTAACTACGCATTTTGTAGGATGATTGACTCACCATCGGTGACAAAATTGTTTTTCCATGATTGAATAGCTAACCCTAAAAAAAGAAAAGAATAAAAAGCAACTTAATTATAGAAGTGCTGAATCCTGTTATGCATAAGTGAATTTGTTCAGACAACTAAAAATATTTATCCTAAGAAAAAACTATTATTGATGAAAAGCTTAAATAAAGAGCTGTGGTAATCATAACTATGCAGTTCACAACCTATTTTAACATGCTCACGCTGAACAGCAGCTTGGAACTGAAACATGAGGCTGGAGCCAATCAAAACCTGCAACAGAGCAGCACAGAGAAATTGGAAATAACCACAGCAAACTGGTTGTAAGCAGCATGTGCACCAAGAATTGATTGCTTGTGAAGCAGTGCAAGGTAACAGGGCTCTCCTAAAACTTCATTGAACTACCAGTCCCGAATTCAGTTCAGTTCTGCTGACTTGTCTTTCACTTTGTTCAAACTCAAAAGACTCAAAGGTCTAAAGCTATGGAGGAGCCATAGATGCATTTTGGGATGGTTGTGTGGTCTGCATTGAATGTGTAAATTTTAATTAGTAAGGTAAAAAAATTGTTACAGCAGCACAGATGTATAATACTGCTATAGACCAACCAATATCACAACATGTTTAAAGGTCTATGTTCAGTCCTCCATCAGCTTGGGGAAAAGAAAATGTGAATCCATAAGACAGCACTGGAAATTTTTAGGAAAACTTTGTGTTATTAATGTCTAAAATGCCCCTAACCATGTGAATAAACAGTGATGACTCGGTTATAGGGAAAACCTACAGACAGACCTATTCAAGCTATTTTAATTGATTGTTCAGTCACCTGCAAATGATGCCTCTGGCTATGAAATGCAAATTTGCCTCAAAAATATTCTTGTTCATGTGATAAGGAAAAGGTCTGCTCTACTTTGAATCTCAGTAAGCTTGGCTTAAGAACATTCTCCTCTGCACACTTTAAGTTTTATATATATATGTATGAATATATATAGTACACATATGCAAATTAAATATTTTAAGTGTAGATATAGCATTCATTTATTTATATATTTAAAAATGTGGACTTCTAGATAATTCTAAAAGGTAATAAAGATACATCTGACTACTGGTGGTAGGGTCCTCTGCACCTCCTGGATATCCCCTTTGGTCTTCTTCGCGGTAACAAAGCTTAAAAAATGTCAGCAGAAAGCAGAGATATGACTCTTGCCACCATTTGTCTTCCAGATTGTCCTCTCAAATCCTGAAATATTTGCTGTGTGTTGTAGTTTTCTGGTGTTTTCTCCAATTGTATCTTAAGTTATCTAAATTATAGGGCTGATACTTCTTCCCTTGAGAGACTATTCCGTAATCTATTATGTCTTACTGCCAAGGAGACTTCACATCACTTTAAGCTATGCCCTGTCATGTTATCCTCTGTAATTTTTCCCTACTTCAGTTCATTCATCAAATATTTATCTGCAGTTCATGCACCTATTTACTCATTACGTAGCCAAATTTTATATACTTAACTCATCTTCTAGTCTCTAAATATTTTCCCTAAAGGTTCATTTTATCTCAGAATGTGATTTGATTGCTAGTGCAGCAGAGAGATTATTTTTTCAGATTTATTTTACCCTAAACATATTAGGGCAATATCTGTACCTATTTATACCTCACACAGGGTCAGTGAGTGCAGAAGTATTAAATATGTACAGAAATTGGGCTTGTGTTGCATTTTGGACAGCACTTGGTAATCTGAAGTGACATCCAGATGAAAAACAGCAAAGAGCGGTGAGCCAGAATGAGTCTCTTTGCAAAGGTATATTTCCTTCTTCATCATTTGGTTATTGAAGAGGCAGGGAAGTCACGTTGGCCTGTGGTGCATAAATAATTACGTGAGTGTTTGTACATACATATCTCGGCATACAGGCATGTATGGATGTAATGATAGTAAAGAGTGATGGAGCTGCTTGCTGAGAGAATGGATCAAGCACAAAAGAAATATCAGTAATAATCAGTGTTTTTCATGCTTTTGCATTAATATTTTTGTAGGGTTTGTTTTTTTTTTGCTGCAGTTAGGGAAATGCATGCATTCTGCATTGTTTTCTTATTTTATCGGTGCTAAAAATGTTCTGCTGATGTGTCTCCCATATTCCACGCATGGCAGCCTGGTGCTGTGCTCCAGCCCTATTCAAAATCTATTAGAGGAAATCTTTCTTATTGACTTCAGCAACATGAGAGCTGCACACAGGGTTGTGCTGAGCCGCCCACTTTATTGAAGTTATTCGTGTCCTTGGACTGATGGATCCTCGTGTAGCTGTCTGGTCAAGGGGGCAGGTACAATTCTTGGGTTTAGAAGTCTTGGGTTTGATTAGGGAAGTAAAAGTGTTATTTTGTTGGAATTCTGCAAATATTAATCCTTGACTATGAAAAAGCGTTTAGGGGAAGTGGTGTATAGTCCATCCGCCGACATTGCCTTCAGTTGTATGTGCTGCTGAAAGCCCAGTCTGAGGGCCTCTGGATGAAGGGAGAAAACTTGTCAGTCATTTCTGAATTTAAATCAATGACTTTTTCAGACACATGGCAGTTCTAAAATTTCACAGAATCACAGAATGGTTTGAGTTGGAAGGGACCTTAAAGACCATTGAGTTCCACACCCCTGCCATGGGCAGAGACACCTTCCACTTGCCCAGGTCACTCAAAGCCTCATCCAGCCTGGCCTTGAACACCTCCAGGGATGGGGCATTTCTCCAAGAATTTCTTAGAGAAAGAGCTGGGAGGTGTGTTACGGCGCATATAACATGTTAATTTAGCAGGCAAGGGAAGCTACCAGAAGTATTTCCTCATTTTTTTGTTTCTGTGACACCACATATGATAAATCCCACTTTGGTAGCTCTGGATGGATCCCAGCAGGTCCTGATGGCCTTTCACAGCCTACAGCCTGTGGGATTTTATTGATAGTTGGGTTCATAAGAGTAAAATGTTTACTCTTTTACTTGAAGAGGCTATTTTGATACATACCACGTTCTTGGTTTTGTTTGATAGGAGACTATGTTTTATGGACTTAGGTCAACCTTCTCTTTCCCTCTCATAGCTAAATCTGTATTAGCAGCTGCTCAAGGAGAATTTATCTGGCAACAGATTCACTGGAATGTCATCTGCTGTGCTCCCCATACAAGCTGGGGTGATATACTGAAAGAGGTGAGGCTCACAGGCACTTCTGCAAGCTGTAATTTCTAAACGTGATTTGTTATTTTTATTTTGCTATTTAGATAGATATTTATCTCTTTTTCAGCAGGTCCTGGGGAAAATATCTACCCAAGACCATCTAACCACCATCCTAGCTGGGCTGGAGAGAGGCTGCATGCAGGGGTAGGTGTAGCACAGGGGAATCCCTGTATTAGTGTTTTAATGTTCATGTTTAAACCATGCTGCTCTCTTTCCTTGTCTTGTTTAAAACTACAGCATTACTTCTTGTAGTGTCATTTTATATTAATTTCCATGGGGCTGGCAGAACTCAAACAGGTAACTACGGGTTGCATATATACAGATTTATTCCTTCTCGTAGTTGTTGCAAGTCTCTATTGCTCCAGTAGTGTTCCTGGCTGTCTCTATCCTCTTTCAGTTCTGTGCTGCACTGTTGTTCCCCACAGTTTTACTATTTTTCCTTGTCTCTGTGGTTCCCTGTGCTGGAGGAAGCATCACCCGCAGCTCTGTCACCACTGCCCCGCTCACCTGGGCTGGGCTGGGCAAAAATCAGGTAAGGAGGAAGAAGGATGCAAAACCTCCTGCTTATGGTGTGAACCCCTGAAAGTGTGATTTCAAATGTGGACAGTGCTTTTATTTATTTGTTATTTCTTCACTAAAAGCAACTAACACCGCCAAGCTTACAGCTGACTCTGCAACTATTACCTTCACAGAGCCAGGAAAAAAAAATGAGAAAATGTTGTCAACATTGTTGAGCTTGACCTATGTAAATTTTGTAGCCATATCTAAAGAAAAAAAAAAAACCCACAAGAGAGATGCTGACCTTTGAGCTAAAACTTATGTGACCATAATTTCATGAATTTGTTTTTCCCAATAGAAAAAATGATTAAAGAGAAAGAACATTGTGGAGTTGAACAGAACATTCTCCAGGGTGGAAAAGTAGACTTCAGATTAAGTTATTTCCTCAATTTATTTAGAAGAGGACAAGTGAAACCTACTATAGGACATTGGCTACAATCTGTTTTCTTGTATATCTTCAGAAAAAAATGGAACAATTTTATTAAAAAAGTAAGAAAAAATTATATCTATGATTCTTTTTTAAATTTAGGGGAGACTGCACAAGAAATAAATATAAATAAGTATGTTCAAAGAAATTCTAAGGTAGTCATAGTTAAATGTTCAGAGGGTCAGAAATGGCTGAGCTACTTTTATATACACATCCTTTTAATTCAGCTTTTTTCATATATTTGAGTTAAAATAGCCTTAAAGTAATTTCCTTAGTACAAAGGCTTTTACACGTCTTTAGATCAGTTCTCCACTTTTTGAGGTTTTTGATCACCTGTAAAACACTAGCTATAAAAGAAAAAATATAGTGCTTTCAATTCTGAACTGGGAAGGTAACATTTAAAATGCTACATTAAGCTTTTGACCATGGTATTTCTAAAAAGAAAGATAAATAAGAGAGTTGGGAAGAGCGCAAATAAAAGAGTGAAAGGTTTGTAATGTCAGACTGCAGGAAAGCTGAACATTTTCAATTTGGAGGAAAAGAATGACGGTAAAGCAACAGCCTGCAAATCCATAAAGTGATTTCATGGGAAGGAGAGGGACTAATTGCTGCATCAGGCTTCAGGGTTAAGTGAAGGAGTTATGGGGCTAAATGAGAAAACAAAAAACCCAAGAAGCCTTGATGCTTCCTGCCATAGGACTGTATCTCAGTTATTAACAGTTTTGCTGAATACTCATGCCATGGGTTGAATTATTTCTGATGGACTTGTGTGGTTCAGGCTATTCAAAACCCCAAGTTTTAGTTGAAGTCGCCCGCTTTCAATAATTAGATTATGTAAAGTTATACGGAGTGGAAACTTTTTTATAAGCAATGGTTGCACAGGTTAGAACGTTTTGATTATGTGTCTTAAAATTAATTTTTAAGATTCTTTTTCTTTAGTTAAGAAGGACAACAAAATAAAAATTCTTCAGGGGAAAGCAAGAAGATATTTTTTCCATATTTTGAAAGTTCTCAGGAAGTTAGGAAGCAGCAATAAAGTAATAAAGCAGAAAAAATGGATTCTCTCTGCTCCCTTTCTCTTATCTTTCTCAATTCTGGGATCCTTCAAACCTTCCAGGGAAAGCATATTGACAGTAAACGAGCTTTTCTTAGTTACCTTCAGTGCCTCAGTAGTAATCCACGGCCCCTGAGGATCTGCAAATCATGGACAGAAAACAGCTATTCAGATAGTAAAAGCTGCAGGATAACTCATTTAAAAGTTACTTTGCAGAAATTATGATTACTGAGTCTTGCAGCAATATACATATGAATTGTCTCTTGACTTCGATGGAGTCAATTAAAGCCACTTAATTAGTGCAGTTAGTAATCATTTGCTAAAATTGCAGACTTTCATTTCTGTTATGATTCGCTTCTTTTCATACCATATAAAATGATCCTGCCTAGACAAACTTGGTTTAAGCATTTTCTTTTGTTTGCAGCTTGCTTTTGCACTGAATGACTATTTTTAATATTAATATTAACATTCATATTTTATATTTCTTAATATTTCAGACTTCTTACACCAACATAACTTCTTGTGCAGGTTTCTATTTTCCTGCTTGTTTATGGTTCCTTTGATTCTCACTGTTAAACCTTCTTCTGAACTCTGAGACACGTGCATCCATTTTCCTTGGCTTTTTGTTTTAAAAGGAATTTATCAAGAAATGCCAGCAATCTTCCCTTATGGGACACTGGTGTTTAATGCACTAGACTAGACTCTTAGGTTGCACTTTGATTTTGGAATAAATCTGTTCTCTCTCTCAAGCAGTTCTGGTGCAGGGAAACCTGACAATTCTGCACTGAACGTATATACTGGGGAAAAGGTGTTGGAAGGAGCAGGCCCTGGAAATCCCCACTGCTGGCACTGTGCCGGAGAGACAAAGGGCTCAGTGCCTGGGAGACCGGCCTGGGAAAGTGGGGTAGGAGGAAAGAGAATCATAGTCATAAAGCTTTTTGATACCGATTGACTTCTACAAGTGAAAAAAATGCTTTCACACTTAGCAAGGGTTCTGTCATTGTACCCAATCTGAATGCTCATGTCTAATGTGTCACCCGTAGCATCCTCAAATGGGCAATTTTCCTCTGACTAGGAAATTATTCTCTAGCACACAAAGCACTCCTATCAGATGTGGCTCACGTTTAGTTTCTGGAGTTGATTCTGTGATGACAGATCTCTTTAATTTTGACTTGCTCATATTTGTCAAACAAGTGGGAATTCAAAATATTGCAAGAATTATTTTCAAACAAAGCATTTGTTTTGACAGTATTAGAAAAAAAAAACCCACAGAAAAAAAGGAGAGAGATTATCCTGTGACAATATATCTTTTTATGCCTGAGAGGTATTGATTCACAGCAGAGGCACTTACAGCTCTTCACATGCAACACACACCTCAAAAATTGTTTACAAGAACAAGAAATATCTGCCAAACTGACCTGCAAAATTCTGAGGTTGTTTTTTTCTATAACAATTATTCCATATTCATGCACCCATGAAAGGATGGGGTGGGTAGAAGGTGGCTTTGAGCCATCTCTGCTTTCCCACTTTCTAGGTCCCTGTTGATATCAGCCCAGTTTTATGTCCTGGCGCTACAGCCCAGGAAATCACTGTCGTGCTCACGAGGAATAAAATCGCAGCAAATGTGCACAAAGCGCTCATGGGAGAGGAAGCAGAAGGTGCTCCAAAGGTGTCCATACAGCCAAAGCATCTCCTGGTCTCCCTTTGCCTTGGGCTGAGCCAAAGTGCCTCCTGGGACCTGGGTGAGCATTGCACAGCTGCTGAGACAGAGGATGGATAAGGATTAACAAGAGTCTGACATGTATGTCTTTAAGAAGATACAGTAGTGATTTTTATAGTGCCATTCCACCTCCACCAACTAAACTGGGCTGGCAGGTTTTATTTCTCCCTGGGAGTCTGGGGACACATTCTGACTAGGTGGCTGACACACCTTACTACTGTGCTGATATTTCAGAGACTCTTTTCTGTCTTGCTGAGCAGCCTGGAAGCGTCTTACCTTTCTGAACTGAAGCAAATCTGCTGCATTTTTTTTCCCAAGTTTTGTTTGCTTTTTTTTTTTTTTTTTTTCTTTTTTTTTCCTTTTTTTTTTTTTTTTTTTCTTCTGTATTTTCTTTTTTTTTTCTTTTTTTTTCCTTTTTTTTTTTTTTTTTTTCTACGTAGGTAATAGTGATGTCTATCCTTCACTGAAGAGTTTTGGTTCTCAGAGCTCTTGTCATATTTAGTTTCAATTTGTTCAAAGTAGAGACCTTTAAATCTTTCACATAAGAACTGTGCAGGGAACTGTCTTCAGCTGGGCAAATTCTCTTTTCAGTTACATGAGTGTATCCAGAGGAGTAAGACTGAAGTCGATAAGATATTTCAGATTTATTTTGGCCTTAAAATTCCAAATCTGATTTTAAATTTAGGTTCATAGTATAAACACAACTCAGATGAAATATGATTTAAATAAATACATTTGCTCAATAAATATATTATTTTGGTTTTTAAAATGTTTCTCAGATTTGAGTAGCATAGAACCATATAGAAAGCTCCCCCTACATTTAATTTGCTTTATTTATGAGTGTACATGGCCTTGCCCTTGTGGGAAATGTGTCCAGGCCTGGGCTCCATAAACCATCACAGCAAAGTCAGTAAACGTATATTTTATCCATGTGACAGACGAAATAGTAAGAACTGTTACATACAGAAATCAAGAACATATATTGGAATGCTGTTATTATCTATAGCAGTGTCTTAATAAATGAAAAAACACATCAACTTTCTATGAATCAATATTTTTTAGAGGGAGAGTAAGCCATAGATCAAGCTTTGACAAATTCTGCTACTGTCAAATAGATGATTTTTTTCTGCTAGCAGCCTTCATTCCCACCTGTTAGAGAAAAAGGAAAGTAATTCATGCTACAGAGAAAAAGATTTTTGAAATGATGCAAAGGAACACACAACTCTAAACAGCAAAGTTTTGATTCAGAAGCAAGTCTGCTCAAGTATAGATGCATGTGTTCATTTCCATTTAGGTATAATTCCTATTTTAGGGGGAGGAAAAGAGTCTTTTTCATATTTATGACAATTTGGAAAAATAAAAATTAAGTTCTGCTGGGGTTTTTTTTGACACAAAATGGTAATGGATTTGCAATTCTATGTATTTTTTTTCTTCACAAGAAGAAAATGAAACAAGAAAATTTTTCAATTTCAGATTTTCAAAATTGATTATAATTTCGATCTTTTCTTGGTGAGCTGTCCTCTTTCCATAATTTGTTTGTCAATTCAAAGTTATTAAATTTCTCAGGAATTTGTTTTGGCTTTTTAATTGTTAATAATGCTGTCCCTGAGCCTGAACTCCAGCTTCCATGTCCTTTATTTCCATTAAGTTCAAGTTTCAACGTCCTATTTGCTCCTCAAAAAGCAGTTGTTTTTGCTTTATAGATGAATTCAAGAAAGACATCTTGCAATGGCAGATTCAGTAGCGAAGTGACCACTATCAACTGGACTTAAGTAATCAAATTGAACAATGTGGTTTGTTATACTTATGAACCAGATATATTTATGAACTTTTTTGGTTTTATTTATGGTTAGTTTTATGTTACTGATATGTTTATGCACTGGCAGTCACTATCAAAAGTATTTTGAAGTTACGCTCATTACTGTGCTAATAAATCCACATTTATAAGGAAGCCACTACAGTTGAATATATAAATCAGTGTAATAGTCTGCATTTGTGTTAAATATGTTTTGGAAACAAAGCTTTGTTAGTTTTTAAGACTAAAAAGATTTGTTACAGCAGGGAAAAGAATGACATCAGTCATTTTCAACTGGGGACCTGTTATTCCATGGGCATCTACAAGCTACTTTTAAAGCACCTTGAAAATCCACTTATGGTATGTTTATATTCCTTCTAGAGCACCTCCACTGGAAGATATCTCAATGGATGAATAAGTTCTGCTGGGGAAAAAAAGTTAGAGGAATGTTGAAAATTACCAAAGGTGAGTGCTTTTGAAAATTCTAATTTTTCTATAAGGATTTTATAATTAAATTGAGAAAAACAATAAGGAATGTTAACTTTTTTGTTTGACACTACTGTTTGTTTGAAATTACATGGTCAGTTTTCACCATGCTCCAAATTTGTTTATCCAGACCAGGATACCTTGGTTATAATTCTTTCTGTTTGTAGACTTCACAAGAGGTCAGATTTTTTCTATTAATACATATTACAAAGCTTGTCATTATTTGTAGGCATCTTCTCACTTATGGTAACTGCAGGATAAGCTGAAAATAGTTTTTCCAAAGAGGTTTGAATATAATATCCAGGTAAAAAGAAAATGGTGCAATAATAGGAGAAGGACATGCAGCTTTTTAGTCAAACACTATATTAAGAAACAGCCCAAAAGAGACAAAAAAACAGTGAGGAGGATATATTAGAAAAGATAAGCAAAATTCTTAGGGGGATACTAGTAAATAATACTCAGTGACACTATTAAAATACCTAAAAACATTTTCTGAAATATTGGTATACACATATATAATACTTCATTCCCTGTGTATATATTCATTGCATGCCCCTATAAATCCCCGTTATCTCTATTTACTAGTGCTCCATTTTTTTCCTGTACTTGTGACTGACAAGCAGAAGTAATATAATCTCAGAAGCTATAAAACATTACTCAGTGGTTCAAGAAGTTGCTCCCAATACATCCCATAGAAGACAGCCCATCTAGATTGCCAGCCTTTTACTCACTTATCTTCCTTGCCTCCAAATGCTATGAAATCATTTTAATAAAACCCAATGTGAAATAGATTGGCTTTCAGCAAATGCACATTGAGACCTAATACATCAGTGGAGAATTTTATCAAAGGATATTAGTTTTTCTGTTAGTTTGATATTAAAATTAAAATGAATGCTTTCCTTTTATAAATAAGATCAAGAAATTGATCTTATTTAGAAGATCCCTTGATGCAGTCCCTACCTGCATTGACAGGTTTTTATGGACACAGGAAGATAACTTGTTGATAGTTAATGCTGAAACGATAACTGACCTTATCTACTTTCTCTGTTAAGTTGAAAATAGCAGTATATTCGTAGTGTCATTTATGCAGAAGACTGAGGAGTAGAGGCTGGAATGGAGGCAGGAGCATGGAAACTAAAGCTCTGCCAACCTCTTCCAGCCATGGATGTTCCTCACAGCTTTCATTGAGTGAGAATTGGTCTAGTCCTTTAGTGCACCTCCTTCTATATGAGGCAATTTCACTCAGTTAAAGTCATAAGCCTTTTTTGAGTAGTTTCCCCACCTTTGTAAACTGAGGTGCCCTCATCTTCTGAAGTATGAGTGAGTTTGGTTAAAGGTTCTCATATCCCACCGTCCATCAGCAAGGGCTATGAAAAATGTAATTATATATCTGGTTTGAAAGGTTGATCATCAGTCAGAGCTGTTTACATGTCAAATGCAACATCTGAAGTCCCCAAACTGCACCAAATAAGCGCATGTAGTCAAAGTATCTTTCAAAATGTGAAAATATGCTACTGAGATAGCTCTAGATTATGTCAACAAATATAATACAGAGGATAACTCTTACTACATAGTAAATGTATCATATAAACAACCATGAAAAACTTTGAAACACAAGATTATTTGAAATCTCATTTGATAGATATGCTTTTTGCTAAAGCAATTTCTCTCAGAGAAATTTGGATCTAATTTACCAACTGTGATTTGAAAGAAGAAATATATATATTGGTTGTTGTTTTTTTTTTTTTCCTTCCTGAACAGGATAGATTTTATTCCAGAGCAGGGAAGAGGGAGAGGTGACAAAAGTGCTCAGTTCTTCTCCCTTTGTCAAAGGCCATATTAGTCCTTTGTCAGAGGCTCCCTGTAAGCAGGTATGTTCCCCTCCGTACATGCAACAACTCCATACATCACCAAATGGTTTTTTTTTAAACTCTGCATGACTGTATGTCATGAACTATCTCCTAATAAAACTTGCCCATAACCAAAGGCTTCTGTAATATCCAGTCATTTGGCTTCATTACAGATTAATTTTAAATTTTCTTTTTAAGATGAGGGGAAGATAGCAAATTTTGGTAGGGTGTCGTGCAGCGAGGATGCGCACTGAGAAGCCTCTATGTAAATCCTCCCGTCAGAACCTTTGAGACTTCCTTTGAATTAACAAAGATACTAATTTGAAGCACAATGGAAATATTTGAGACACCATTGATCAACACTTTTTCTTAGTTTGCCTCTGTATTTTCCGTTTACCTTGATAACTGGAGACAGGCACACTTTGGATTGGTGATTTTCAAATTTTACTGTGTGAAGCCACTAAAATGAAAAAGTTAAAGCGTTTGTCAGAGGTTTTGTGATTCTCTCTGAAGTCAAAAGAAGTCACATAAGTAAAAGTAAGATTTTTCTTTCATGATATCTGGGATCATAGTTCTTCATCGTGAATTTTTTTAAGAAACTCTTCTGATCAGATATCATTCAGGGCAAGGTGATGCTGAGCTTTGTCCTTGTAATCTGTTATTTTAATGATGGTATTTTGGAGCCTCACAAGCTTGTCACTAGGTCCAAGGAAGATATGAATAAGCTGGATAGGAATGACAGGGAGATTAATGAACCACGGAACCCATGGGAAATCTCTAACTCTTTTACTTCAAGGGCTTAACGCTTGTTTTGTCCCTAGCCTTACAAAAAGGAGCTGGTGTTGTCCACCTTAGATTATGGTGTTTTCTTTGTGATAATATACTACTGAGAAGAAAAACAAAAAAAACAGACATGTGTGTTAACCTTAATAACTCATATCTAAAACAAAACATTAAGTATTTATTATTTTTCTTGACTGTAAGTTTTATTTATTATGTTGTTGCTTCTTGCCCTTGCAACACCTGTCTTTCTCTTTGCAATTCAGTGCTGAAAACAGAAACAAAATCTTCATCTCTTCCTAGGAAATTCTCTTTTAAGTTAGAGTATTTTCCCTCATACTCTTTCTGTTATTCCAGTGACGTAAATACTTCATTTTGCCACTATTCACCTTGGACATTTCTGTCTCAACTTTGATACATACACAAACAGTGCCTTTGTTTGAAAGCAATGATATGACCAGAATACTTACATTTTGATTCTAAAGCAATTTTTTTTTTCTGTTATTCAAACTCCACACTGCAGTTCTTCATCGTGAATAGATCCTCTTTACAGCATTTTTCTTTACAGCATTTTCCAAATGCCAGTGAAGACAGAATCGCCCTAACTTTGCAGCTGCAAACCCTGTACATCTTTCTCTGCATTACATGACAGATAAACTCACCTTGATGGGCCATTTCCATGCCACTTTAGTCATGGTATTTTTTTTCCTATATTTTAATTCCATAATATGATATATGAAGCAGAATAAATAATACTTGCTTTAAAAGTTAATAGCGGAGTTGAATAAATAATTCATGCCATTTGATCAGTGTGACTTCCAATAACATCCACCAGCAGAGAACAATTTTATCAGAGGTACCCATTATTTGAAATTATCTGACTATTGCCTTCGATAAATTTTTAAGTCCCTATATTGACTAGAACTAATTTTAAATAAGCATTTGCTATTTGTGTTCTGCTACTTATTTGTGACTTGCCAGCTCTGAGTCACCTTGTGCTGATCAGATCAGCAGCACAGCTCTTCCCCTGCCCATGATGGACAAGCACAAATAAGCCCTAAAGAAAAAAATAGTTTTTGGTTCTGGTCGCAGAAAGAAAGCAAAGCAGGTTAAAACTTGGCTGAAGTGAACTGATTTCAGCAAGACATTGGGCACTATCCATCCAGCTCTGGATGAACAGTCCAGTGACTGCTACGCCAATCTGCTCCTGGGTGCTGGCAACATCCCTGGAGTGTGACAGCATCTCCAGGTGACTCAGTCTGTGGGATCAGGTTAGAGACGGATAAAAGCAAAGTATCCAAATTAGCACAAGCTGAATCAGTTCATGGATCTGCTTCTTTTGCATTGCAATGCTGCTGACATTTGCATTTCCAAATTTTTACTTTCTAGGGCTGCTGAGGACAGATTTGTGCCACCTGCTTAAGAAGTGCCTTAGTGGTAAGGCAACATAAATTATGAACGGCATGTATAATTACATCTCTATATGAATCTTGCTTTTGATGGATCGCCTCTCTGAGCTGGAGTTTCTTAAGATGTTAATGATTTTTGTGCAAAACAGAAAAACAATGGTTCGCATTGAAGAAGAGGCAGAGCAAGACAACGTGAGCTTTCAGACAAGGCTTGAAGGCAGGCTTGAGAGACTACAACATGACTTGTTTCTTTCCAATTCCTACCTCTGATTGTACCCATAACATTATAACCGGGGGCTTATTCCTGTGTGGGCAGACTGGACCTGCCTGAACAACATGGGGTCTTCCTACACCTCCTGGGAAGGCTGCAGAGCCAGTGCACAGCGCTACTCGTAACATAATGCAAGGCAAGAACTAAGGAGTATTTCTGCATTTCAGAAAGATTATCAGGTAAAGATTCATTATATATGTGTGTGTGTGTGTTGAGTCTGAATGGAATTTTTTGAGGAGTTTTCACTCAGTGAATTGCTTTTCCATCTGTAACCCAGCACAAATGTTCTGTGTTAGAACTGCAACACACTGTTTCTCTGAAAACTGAAGTAAAACAAATAGCAAAGCATGCTTGCCAGAAGAGCATGAAGTGGAATAGCTTTTGTATCACAGTTTGGAGAAATACATGTAATCCCACAAAAATATCTAAAAAAAAAAAACAACAAACCTAACAGCATTGCTGTAGTCACCTTGTTTGCTCTGAAGGATGGGTCCATCCATCCTCCCACCGAAGATCTGCCTGTCTGCACTTTGGCTGAGGTGTAGGATCTTCTTTCTCTGTCTCTGGCGGGCAGGCAATGGATGGGTGAAGGAGTAGAGAAATATCCAATTTGTCTACTAAATGCAAAGGAGAGCACAGGCCTGTAATCAAAGTGCTAACAATGGTGCTAGTATTTAAATATGCTCCCTATCAAACACTATATTTTATCAAGTGATTTAAATCACATTTATGTTAAGAATACCTGTTTAGGGCATCAGCAAGTGTCTCCTCCTGGGGCTTTTGGAGCCTGTACACACTTTATTGAAAAGTGTCATATGAATGGAAAAAAATATCCGTGTAATTAAGAACAATGAAGCCCTTTTCAAGTTATGTTATTTAAGGATATATTGTCTTGAGAAGTAATCTGTCATCCTACTTATTCTTTATTGGCAGTGTGGAAACAATAGTTACAAATGCATTAATCTTACAGCACTCTTTTTTTAACCATTCATTCAGGAGTATGTATTATATTTATCTTTCAGTCCGATGGGTCTAATCTGAAGACTATTGAAGTCAATGGAACAATTCGCAGTGCTTTCAGGGAAGAGTGGAAATGTATTACAAGGATGTTGGGACACATTCAAGTTGAAGATATTTCTTGCAAGTTAAAGTTCAGCAAAATGTCTGTG
>VZTO01023894.1:61856-116407 GCA_013400615.1 Syrrhaptes paradoxus | reverse complement strand
ATATGAGAAAAAGCTTCTTTACAGTGAGGGTGACAGAGCACTGGAACAGGCTGCCCAGAGAGGTTGTGGAGTCTCCTTCTCTGGAGACATTCAAAGCCCGCCTGGATGCGTTCCTGTGTGATCTGATCTAGGTGTTCCTGCTCCGGCAGGGGGATTGGACTAGATGATCTTTCCAGGTCCCTTCCAATCTCTAACATTCTGTGATTCTGTGATGTGCAATTATTCATTAAACACTTTTTGTTAAACACTTTGTTTTATTTGTCTTTGCTGACCCTTCCAGGTCTTGTACATCACTGTCTCCTTGAAAATAAGTTTTTAAACAGGCCGAAAGTGAGGGTGACTTTCAGCAAGGTGGCAGACAGCATGGGTCCACTGCTTGTTCTATATAGTGTGAGGAGACTGAGCGTAAGAGGCAAATGCATGAAATCACCGGCTTATTTTTAGGTTGAGAATAAGAGTGTGTATTTCCGGGAGAGATGCTGACTATAAGGAAGCTGGAATTAACATTTACTTTAGATAAGTTCTAATATTGACTAAAAATAGAAGTTGATTTATGTATTGTTACAGACATCCTTCAGCAGGATCCCGATGGTTTTCAGAAAGCCCTTTGTGGCTGCAGTAATGGCATACTAGAGTGAGGGACTAAAATAATCGCAGTGGACAAGAGGAGGTAAAAATAACTGTAGTTCATGACCTTTTGAGAAGGTGACAATTACACTTTGCTTATATCTCATGTCACTGCTGCTGTCAACTAATTATGAGCATAGATTATTTAGTGTATCGCACTGGGATGCCCGGGCTATAGAATCATAGAATCATTAAGGTTGGAAAAGACCTCAAGGATCATCAAGTCCAACCGTCAACCCAACACCACCTAACTCACTAAACCATGTCCCTAAGCACCACATCTACATGTTTCTTGGACACCTCTAGGGATGGTGACTCCACCACTTCCCTGGGCAGCCTGTTCCAATGTCTGATCACTCTTTCAGTGAAGAATTTTTTTCTAATCTCCAGCCTAAACCTCCCCTGGTGCAACTTGAGGACGTTTCCTCTTGTCCCATCACTTGTTACTCTAGAGCAGAGCCCAGCACCCACCTCACTACACCCTCCTTTCAGGCAGTTGTAGAGTGATGAGGTCTCCTCTCAGCCTCCTCTTCTCCAGACTAAACAATCCCAGCTCCCTCAGCCGCTCCTCGTCAGACCTGTGCTCCAGACCCATCACCAGCTTCGTTGCCCTTCTCTGGACCTGCTCCAGCACCTCAATGTCCTTCTTGTGGTGAGGGGCCCAAAACTGAACACAGGATTCAAGGTGCGGCCTCACCAGTGCTGAGTACAGGGGCACAATCGCTTCCCTAGTCCTGCTGGCCGCACAACTGCTGATGTAGGCCAGGATGCCGTTGGCCTTCTTGGCCACCTGGGCACACTGCTGGCTCATGTTCAGCTGGCTGTCGACCAGCACCCCCAGGTCCCTCTCTGCTGGGCAGCTTTCCAGCCACTCTCCCCAAGCCTGTAGTGTTGCAGGGGTTTGTTGTGACCAAAGAGAAGTGGTCCTGAGCTTCTTGATGTGAGCTAAACCCAGCTAGTGACCTGAATCAGAACTGACAAGCTCTGACAAGAAGAGATCTAGAACTTTCTAGCAAGCTAGAACGTGCTCTGGAACTTTTCCCACAAGGAGTGTATGATAGTTAGCATGGAATAATAAATGCAGAATGGACAGCTAACGGAAAGCAGCTGTGCCAAGAATGCCAAGCAAAACATTGGAAAGCTGTGATGTAAACTGGACCTTTCAAATTGTGGCCAAAGGTCATGTGACTACCAGGGTCTTGGACTAAGAGATTTAGAAATAGAGGCTAAATAGGAAAGTAGAGGCTCCGCTTCGATGTATGAATCAGGGAGATTTAGAACCCTGTAGAAAAGTGGTGGATGACACCATGTGGCCAGTATTTCATTACTTTCTAATATCTAGTACATGTTTCCCACTTGTGATTTTTGTTTTGATGTAGCAAAATGAGAGAAATGAGACAAAATTCTCTTGTATTGGGCTTAAAAAATGCATAACAGTCCAGCTCTGTTATGACTTCTGGGAACCCTTCTCTGGGTTTCTGTGGGTTAGGTCCAGGCTGTTGAAAAGGACCTCTGTCACTGGAGGTGCGCTAAAAAGTGAAAATCAAATGAAGGAGACAATCAACAGTCTCTTTATAATTATATACCTAATATCTTTGTCTTAAGATATAATTTTATAGAAAACTGAGACATAAATTTAAGGCATATAAGTTGGTATAATCTTTAGTTAATTTCACTTAGATTTAAAATTCTATTTATGAAAATAGGACAGGTCCTGGTTTATAATACTTTGTTTTGTAGGTCTTGTCATCAGCTAGTCCTTTGAGTATGGCCTCAGAGCAGCTTGTACGAAGGGTTAGCTGTCTGTAAAGCAGCGGTTCCATAATTTAGATTTAGACTAAATATTAGGAAGAAATTCTCTACTGTGTGGGTGATGAGGCACTGGAACAGGTTGCCCAGAGAAGCTGTGGATGCCCCATCCCTGGAGGGGTTCAAGGCCAGGCTGGATGAGGCTTTGAGCAACCTGGGCTAGTGGGAGGTGTCCCTGCCCATGGCAGGGTGGTGGAACTTGATGATCTTTAAGGTCCCTTCCAACCCAAACCATTCTGTGATTCTTTGATTATATAAGCTCCTGTGATAGCGTTGCTGAAACAAAGAGCGCAACATGGCTTTACCGCACCTTGGGGAGCAGTAGACTCCAGTTTTGCTTAGCACTTGGAAGTGTACAGGTTGAAATCAGTGGGGTTTTTGCATCGGAGGTGATGCTAGCAGAATTTAATTGGCCAGTTATCCTTTCCACTGCAACATTGTGGCATGGTGGCTCTCCTTACGAGGTTGCTCCTTTGTCCTGTGGATCCTCTGGGAGAAGGGGGAAGAGGTGTTGGTGGTTTGCAGCTCAGATACTGACCGGGGATAGGGCCAAGCTAGATAAGAAACTGTGATAAGGATCCATTGTGCCTCTAGGTCTCAGATACTCAAATTCTTGTCAGCCTGAGGTTGACGTGGGGACTGCAGTTTTTGTGGCAGGTCTAATTCCCTCCTGATGCTGGACAAACAATGGTAATCATGTAGGGGAATTTGACTTATCATTTCTCTTCGATGTGTTTCTCTAGGTAGCCTGGCACTTTTCCTAGAAGTCCCAGCAGTAAAAGAGGTAGTCTCCTGGGAAAAAGAGTTCTTTGGTTGAAAAGTCACAATTTCAGCATTCACCTCCTTTACTTACAGTCCCCATGAGGTTATAAAGAGGATTATGGAGAAAAGCTATGGGCTGGGGCGATGCCTTTTGAAAGCTAGTTTTTCTCCAACTTGTATGGTATATTCAACAGCCTCATCTAGCCTGAGATTAAAATCATCTAGTTCCAGCCCCCCTGACATTTTGGTTGCGTTTCGGTGATTATTTAGGAGGTACTGACAAAGGCTGGCTTTGGTGTAGCGAGGTTAGTATTTCTGGAGATTCTCTGTAGTCATGGATGAGAGAGGGGTTTTATCTCTTGGCCGTTTTTGAAAGCCCACCTTTAGGTTCTCTGAATTTTCCACTGATGGAGCGTCACTTTTCCTTAACCATCGTTCTTGCACCTTGATAACCTGTCCCCTTCCTCACAGAGGTCCTGATGGGTATCTGTCAGCGGAGATGAAAGAAACAGAATTTCTTCATCATTTTACTTAAGAGAGGCCTCGTGGGGCTGGTGCAGCTGTTTTAGGAGTCACTACTGGCTGTCAGAAAATATGAGAGGTGCAAAATGTGACAACTCCATGCTGCTGGCTGTCTGTAAGGCAGCCTGAATCCCGGTTCACCCTAAGCACTTGATTGGCTCCAGGTCTGCCATTCCGTTCCCCTGAGGTCAATAAAACATAAGCATGCACTCGTATTTAAGGACGTACTCAATGAAGCGCGTGGCATAGCTGAGGATAGACTGCTGAGTCGAGGGCTGTTACCTGAGTATGAAAATGCAGAGATCTGGATGTACTAAAGAAAGAAAGAAAAAAAATAATAACCTTTATGAAATGGGAAAAATTTACCTGATGGATTTTTTTTTCTTTTACTTGGCACAGATAAATTCCTTCAGTTACTGGTACACAGCATATGATAGATGTTTTAGAAATGTGTTTTATATTGTATGATGCATTTTCATTTAGGCACAGATTGGCCANCTAGTACATGTTTCCCACTTGTGATTTTTGTTTTGATGTAGCAAAATGAGAGAAATGAGACAAAATTCTCTTGTATTGGGCTTAAAAAATGCATAACAGTCCAGCTCCGTTATGACTTCTGGGAACCCTTCTCTGGGTTTCTGTGGGTTAGGTCCAGGCTGTTGAAAAGGACCTCTGTCACTGGAGGTGCGCTAAAAAGTGAAAATCAAATGAAGGAGACAATCAACAGTCTCTTTATAATTATATACCTAATATCTTTGTCTTAAGATATAATTTTATAGAAAACTGAGACATAAATTTAAGGCATATAAGTTGGTATAATCTTTAGTTAATTTCACTTAGATTTAAAATTCTATTTATGAAAATAGGACAGGTCCTGGTTTATAATACTTTGTTTTGTAGGTCTTGTCATCAGCTAGTCCTTTGAGTATGGCCTCAGAGCAGCTTGTACGAAGGGTTAGCTGTCTGTAAAGCAGCGGTTCCATAATTTAGATTTAGACTAAATATTAGGAAGAAATTCTCTACTGTGTGGGTGATGAGGCACTGGAACAGGTTGCCCAGAGAAGCTGTGGATGCCCCATCCCTGGAGGGGTTCAAGGCCAGGCTGGATGAGGCTTTGAGCAACCTGGGCTAGTGGGAGGTGTCCCTGCCCATGGCAGGGTGGTGGAACTTGATGATCTTTAAGGTCCCTTCCAACCCAAACCATTCTGTGATTCTTTGATTATATAAGCTCCTGTGATAGCGTTGCTGAAACAAAGAGCGCAACATGGCTTTACCCCACCTTGGGGAGCAGTAGACTCCAGTTTTGCTTAGCACTTGGAAGTGTACAGGTTGAAATCGGTGGGGTTTTTGCATCGGAGGTGATGCTAGCAGAATTTAATTGGCCAGTTATCCTTTCCACTGCAACATTGTGGCATGGTGGCTCTCCTTACGAGGTTGCTCCTTTGTCCTGTGGATCCTCTGGGAGAAGGGGGAAGAGGTGTTGGTGGTTTGCAGCTCAGATACTGACCGGGGATAGGGCCAAGCTAGATAAGAAACTGTGATAAGGATCCATTGTGCCTCTAGGTCTCAGATACTCAAATTCTTGTCAACCTGAGGTTGACGTGGGGACTGCAGTTTTTGTGGCAGGTCTAATTCCCTCCTGATGCTGGACAAACAATGGTAATCATGTAGGGGAATTTGACTTATCATTTCTCTTCGATGTGTTTCTCTAGGTAGCCTGGCACTTTTCCTAGAAGTCCCAGCAGTAAAAGAGGTAGTCTCCTGGGAAAAAGAGTTCTTTGGTTGAAAAGTCACAATTTCAGCATTCACCTCCTTTACTTACAGTCCCCATGAGGTTATAAAGAGGATTATGGAGAAAAGCTATGGGCTGGGGCGATGCCTTTTGAAAGCTAGTTTTTCTCCAACTTGTATGGTATATTCAACAGCCTCATCTAGCCTGAGATTAAAATCATCTAGTTCCAGCCCCCCTGACATTTTGGTTGTGTTTCGGTGATTGTTTAGGAGGTACTGACAAAGGCTGGCTTTGGTGTAGCGAGGTTAGTATTTCTGGAGATTCTCTGTAGTCATGGATGAGAGAGGGGTTTTATCTCTTGGCCATTTTTGAAAGCCCACCTTTAGGTTCTCTGAATTTTCCACTGATGGAGCGTCACTTTTCCTTAACCATCGTTCTTGCACCTTGATAACCTGTCCCCTTCCTCACAGAGGTCCTGATGGGTATCTGTCAGCGGAGATGAAAGAAACAGAATTTCTTCATCATTTTACTTAAGAGAGGCCTCGTGGGGCTGGTGCAGCTGTTTTAGGAGTCACTACTGGCTGTCAGAAAATATGAGAGGTGCAAAATGTGACAACTCCATGCTGCTGGCTGTCTGTAAGGCAGCCTGAATCCCGGTTCACCCTAAGCACTTGATTGGCTCCAGGTCTGCCATTCCGTTCCCCTGAGGTCAATAAAACATAAGCATGCACTCGTATTTAAGGACGTACTCAATGAAGCGCGTGGCATAGCTGAGGATAGACTGCTGAGTCGAGGGCTGTTACCTGAGTATGAAAATGCAGAGATCTGGATGTACTAAAGAAAGAAAGAAAAAAAATAATAACCTTTATGAAATGGGAAAAATTTACCTGATGGATTTTTTTTTCTTTTACTTGGCACAGATAAATTCCTTCAGTTACTGGTACACAGCATATGATAGATGTTTTAGAAATGTGTTTTATATTGTATGATGCATTTTCATTTAGGCACAGATTGGCCATAAAATAGGCTGAAATATATCCCAGTACTGAAGGCCAGGGCAAGTATTTTAAGTACAATGTGAATGCCTAGGTTTCAGAGGGATAGAAAAGTGGTGGGGTTGGATCACTGAATAAACTGGATTGCTGCTGAAACAGTACAGTTTAAGAAAATAAATCTCTTAAATACCTAAAAAAGGACAATTTATTTTTGCATATGAGGCTCTGAAAGTTCTGGATTTCCACTCTATTCTTTTAACTGTTATTATAAGATGATTTTTTTATTACATCATAAGTTGCTGTATCACCTAAGATTTGCAGTGGCTCTGTCTCCCACCCAGATAAAACTTTTTGGACTCCCGATCTGTTTGGAAAAATCCAGTAGAGGTCTATGAAAAAGGTAAGAGACAGTGGTTGAAGAGCTAACAGCAGCAAATAACAGTACCAGCAAGAGAATATTTTTTCTTCTTCCCTATATACTCCAGCTGGAGAACTTGTTCCAGCCAAATGGAACTCAACCTGAACGTGTTACCTGGCAAAAGCTATTTCCTACCTCATACTCTGGTAGGCAAGTGAATGTGGAGAGTCCCTTCTTTCTCCAAAATGCGTGTTATTTATCATATTTTATGTATATATATATTAATATTTTGGTCTTTTTTAGTTGCTCCTTTTATGTATTTGTTACAAAGCAACACCACTCTCTCGGATAGCTTCAGAGGGGATGAGGACTTGAAAAGAAAGGAAGAAAAAATTGCAGTGCAATGAAAGGTGGCAGTGCTCTTCTCCCTCCCTCAGTGAGAGAGGCAGCCACGTTAATCTTCTGCATGAAGGCACAGCGGAGGAGGAATTGAAGAGGATCCTCTTTACCTAGTAGGAGAAGAGCTACAAAACTGTCTGGAGAACATCTCATCCATTGAAAGAGTAAAGAAGTTCCATCTCTTGGGCTCCGTACAGCTGAGTCTGAAGGTGGATTAGATCATGTGGGACCTGACTAAAAATAAACTGCAGTGTTGTCATTAAGACCCGATTTACAAATAGAGTTACCAACTCCTTGTGTTGAGCATTTGCCAGAGAAATGCAGAGAACGTATGCGAAGACCCAGCAAGTCTCAGAGCCGCGATGGCAAAGCTTTAACAAAAGTTCACTTAACAACTCCTCACTAAGCATGTACTGACATAAACGTCTGAACAACGTTGTCTGGGAGAGGCAGCAGCCTTTCTATTAATGAGCTTATGGGATGCCATCCCATCATTACAACATCCCTGCTAGTGGACGTCGGGGCAGGAGAGGGGGACAGCCCTGACTCCACACAGGAGGGCAGCCTCTCTCCAGCTGTGGCTGGGGACAGGTGACAGAAATGCACACCTGAACACGTGGGGCTCAAAAAAATTGTCAAAGAAGCTTACTGCAAATGTGCTTCTAAATTGCGGGTGCCCATGGGAAGTCAGTGAAAATGTGGAGTTACTTACGGATGGAGGCTGGCTTGAAGCAGAGGGTAAAACCTCAACCACAGTAATGCCGTGGGGACATTGCAGCACCACTTTGCTGTAAATGCAGGAAGGCAAGTGATTAGCATCCCCAAAAGACTGTCTTAAAGGTAAGGTATTGGTCAAAATAAGGAAAATTAATTTGAGTGTAGTACCTGCAGCACAGGAGGAAATTACATATACATATTAAAGAAAAAAGTCACGTGCAAAGTGGCATTTTGGGAGGAGAAATCTCTAGGAGGGAAATTATCTGTTAACACTCAGTCTCGGTGAACCAGGTCTGTACAGAGCTGAATCTGTAAGCAATGCAAACATGGGGCATTTGTTTTCTTTTTCTTTCCACAGTGAAAACATTATTGTGTTATTAAACAGTATTGCCAAGGGCACTGTTTCACGGACGGTCTTCCATTTACAGATAACTTTTCTAATTTAAAAACTAATCTGGAGACTGAGCCCTGCCAAAATTCAGCATGGTAAATTCCAGTTAAGTGCTTAATTAATTAATATATGGGAGTGTAAACTACAAATTAGCCCTATGGTGCACGTATGGAGCCCTAGATGATGCAAACATCAAGGTCCACGCAGCAAGAACAGGGATATAGAAATGCAGATGCAGCTATTCCTAGTTTGAACGGTTCCTTCACAAAGGGCTGGCATAGGATTTCGTGTATTATTCTTGATCTTATTTTTACCATCCTATTCAGTTACCCATACATTATTATTACACTTGTCTCTGAGGTTGGATGCTTCCCATTGCTTTTTAAAATGGCATGCCAGGATTTTCTCAACTAAACCTACACCATCGAGACAGGCAGTTTCTGTTTCAGCTTGCACTGACAAAATTCCCATTGGATTAAATGTTGTGAGATGACTTCAGTATTTGGATGCACAATAAAAGAAAAAAAAAAGGATAGAAGCACAGCATTCCTGGCCTTTCTCTGGATAGCCTTCCTTGCCAAGAATGGAGAACCGGAATTTTTTTTTATGGACTGACACAGTTCTGTATTGTACCACTTCTGCTTGAAATAAGTCTTGAGAGCGCTTTACAATGTGACAAGTGTTTCGTTCACCTCCTCTATCGCTTTGTTTCCCTCTTCCCTTTGGAGATGGATGGGCCCATTGGTCCTGCAGCATGTCAGCCCACATGGCCTTTAACGTTGTCAGAGAGGTGTCTGTGCATCGCTCAGTGCCCAGGTAATTAACTGAAAAGCCCCATCGCTTTCTTGCTTCACAAGGCAGAGGCTTTGCCCGGGTAGTGCTAATGGGATTGCATGTCATTTGTGGAATTTGGTTCATCACGGCATATTGACTTCCTGCCTAAATCAGATTACTTTTATCCATATTGATTGCACAGTTATAAAACCCCTGTGAAAATATTTTCATTAAATGTTATAAATCTCCTTGCTAATGCGATGTAAGTGCCCCGTTGTTCTCACTTGGTGCTCTGATGAGCAAATCCGTTCCTCCAATTTGATTATGTATTAGAAACTGAAGTTATGGGTAATGATTTTTCCTTTTTATATGATATTGAGTATTGTGACACTTAGATTTAAGCCTGGAAAATCTTCACTTCTCCATAACCCTGAACGTGAAAAAGACTCACAGTACCCCAACCTTTTTACAAGCCACCTTGAAGAGCTTTAAATAGTTATACCACTAGGCTTAAGCAGCAAATACAAAATCCTTTGATGACTGGAAACCTCCCTTCCTCCACTGATTATTTTTTTTTCAGCACAAAATTCTGTAGTTATCACTTCTCTATTAAACGTGTCCCTGGAATATTCCTACGCTCACATCCACCTTCTGCCATCACAGTCAACGTCAAAAATGGCAGTTTCTAAAGAGCAATATGGCACCAGGGCACTTATTCTGAGGTTGATGCTCCAGGGCAATGCTTATGAACAATTTTTTCTCCTGAGGAGGATGCTCCCCAGCTATTTTCTTGAAAGATCCATGTGGATATCATGACACAGCTTACCATAAAATTCCCCACTCATCAAACATGTGGCCTGATGGCCACAGTCAGCATAAACCCTTTGCAGAAAATGATTAAACTTTGGCTGGGACCTTCCTGTACTGAGAGACTATTTGACCTGCAACAGCATTTGGCCAAAGCCAAAGCCGACACAAGAAATGAAACTCCCCATTACCTCTGAGGGAGCATTTCTTCTCTGAGATCCTGGTCTCAGTCCTCGAGATGGATCTAAACATGATTTTTAATGGATCCTGAGTGCTAAATTCTGTAGTTTTTTACTGGATAATAAAAGTATGGGCTCTATGGGCCCATGGGTTTTCTAGCGGGGGACTCCCCTCCCCTTCTCCTGCAGAATGATCTGTTGCCCTTGTCTTATCCACTGGAGGAGACTATCTTCTTGCATTTACTCTTGCTCATATTTTAGTGCATGTTTGACTGATTGTTTTTGCCCTCTGATAGTCTAACTACCAAAATTTTAGAGCAATTGTTTTCATCGTTTACTTAGCCACAAAGGTTGCTGCTTTCCAGTACTTAAAGGGGGCTACAGGAGAGATGGGGAGGCACTCTTCATCAAGGGGGTGGAGGGGTAACAGGTATAAGCTGAAAGAGGGTAGATTTAGGCTAGATATTAGGAGGAAGTTTTTTCCTGTGAGGGTGGTGAGGCAGTGGCCCAGGTTGCCCAGAGAAGCTGTGGATGCCCCGTTCCTGGAGGGGTTCAAGGCCAGGCTGGATGAGGCTTTGAGCACCCTGGGCTAGTGGGAGGTGTCCCTGCCCGTGGCAGGGGGGTTGGAACGAGATGCTCTTTAAGGTCCCTTCCACGCCAAGCGGGCGGGGCGGTTGCGTTGCCCAGTCCCTCGGCGGGACCCTCCTGCGGCCGCCAGGGGGCGCGGGCGGCTCGGGGCGGGGCGGCCGGGGGCGCGCAGCCGGTGGCGGGGGAGCAGCGCGCGCTCGGCGGGGCCGGGACTCAGCGCTTCGGCGGCGCCGGGACAGGGCAGCGCGGCTGCCCCCGGGGGGGACTCGCAGGATGCTGGCGGCGGCTGCGCGGCGGTGGGGAGCGCGGGTGCTGTGGGTGCTACTGCTGTGGGTGGCCTTGGCAAGATGCTACAACGTGGACGTGGGTCGCCCCGTGGTTTTCCAGGGTCCCAATGGATCGTTCTTCGGGTACTCGGTGCTGCAGCACTATCATGACAGCACGCGGTGGTGAGTATCGCGGAGCCCGGACCCCAACTCCCCCGAACCCCCGCAAAGGACGGGCGCCTCCACCCCGGCTGCGGGAGCTCTTCCCCGCGTTCTTTGCGCCCCACGACGGGGCGGGGGGCAGCGCTGTGGCTCCGCGCAGCTTTTTTTTTTTTTTTTTTGGGGGGGGGTCGCCCTGATGTCAACCGCGGTCCCTCTGGTTGGGCGGTGTTTTAGGGCGGGGGTGGCCAAACCGGGCTGACAGCGGGGGCTCGGCACCGGGAACGGCGGCAGCGGTGGCTGGGGCGGGGATTCGGGGCTGTGCGGGACTTCGGTGCTTTGCAGGAGTTCCGTGCTGTGTGCGACCCTGCTTCTTTATGGGAAATTCTGTAGCATCTCGTCTCCTTGACAGAAGACTTGTGAGATATGAGAAAGGATGGGTCATGCCGTGTTAAATGGGAAAAAAATTTTAGTAGTGGGAACCTCCAGCGAGAGGAGTTGAGCATTGACAGTGTGATCCCTCCGTACTCCGCCTTGTGAGGAAGAAAAATCCCTCCAGTGATGGGAGAGATGTTTGCAAATCAGGAGGAGTTCGCCTCCTCTGTGTGCCCACTCTTGGCATGAGGGACCGGAGAGGAAATGTCTTTGTAACTTTTTTTTTTTTTTTTTAATAATGAAGGATGATAGAAAGTTTGTCTACATCTCCAAAAATTATGCAAACTGGCAAGCTGCTTGTTTTTTCCATGGAGTGAAAAGAGCCTTGGAGCATGGTCTGTCTCTCTCTTCTCTGGGTCAGTGGCTCTTTGTTAGAATTAAAATTGATTTCTCTTACTTGGACCTAGTTGATGTCATCTGGTGCACTTCTAATATGAGTATGAGCCACTGCTGCCAATGAATGTCCACAAAGCTTGTCTTTATCTTTTATGCTTAGATATGGCCCAATTGCTCAGCTGTTGATGTTGGAACTGTGGTGGACTGTGATATAAATAAATGTATTCATGCTGGCATCCAGTTCTTTAAAAATGAATTTCTTTCACACCCTTTACTTCACAAGTAGTTGTCTGCTTCTGCCTTTCTCTGTAGTGGCTTTCATGGAGGATTCATTTTTAAGGACTTATCAGAAGGCTTCATAGAGGAAAAGCGCCCTGGGAGAAGAAAAGCTCTCAGTTTAAAGCAATGGCTTCACTTGGGGAAGGAACCAACAAAGGATGCAAAGGCTGAAAGCAACTTGTGTTCAGCACAGACTGCTGGGGATTCACGGTGGTGTGAATGAAATGCTGATCTAGTGGGCTATGGTGTGCTGAAAATTATGTAATTTGTTGCTCCTTTTGTAGAGTCTATCATTCTGATTGATAACATGAATTATCTCTGCATAGCACCTGTTGGTGTGAGTTTTTTGGAAAGGGAAGTTGACCAGGGAGGAGAATCTCCCTGAGATCTTTGGGAATGATGCTGGACTAGCAGTGCTGGATGTCTGTCTGAAGGCAGACATTTCTGAAAATGGATCTTCTTCACCCAGAAACAAAAAGTAGCTAAGATCAAGCAGTGTTTGTAAATAAATTGCTTGCCTTAACACAGAGAAGGGTTAAGAGCAGTTTACCATGGTCAGCATCAGCACTGGGCTGTCAAAAATCGTGAGGGTGGGATTGTCACCAATGATGGGAAAACTCTCTTCTTTACAGAACCAGGGAGTTTGTTTTCATGGGTGCTTCAAAATCCCGTGCCCAACAGAGCTTGGGATAAAAAGTTTGGGACATACGTTTTTTACAGTCTCCTTGACTCCAGTTTGCTATCTACAGTTGTGCTCTTAGTGTGTGCATGTAGCCTAAAGGTCAAGGGACAGTGGTAGATCCTTCTGCTCTTAAAAGTATGTGCAGCCTTCTTCCAGTTCTCTGAAGATGCCATCCCCAGTGCTGGATAGGCATATCCTGAGTGCAAGCAGGTTATTTTTGCATTTATGCAACATAATCTCGATTTTAAGCATTTAACATGTTTCTTCTGGAAGGACCTGGCTCATCTTCCTTGACATTCTGCTGCGGAAGGGCTGAACCCTTGTCAGTGCTGTTAGCCATGCCCACTTCAACTGGGCATCAAGGCTTGCAGTATTATACTGTTCTGTTTTAAAACCATATTTAGACTCTACAGAGTCTTGTTTCTGCCTCCAGACATCACTTTGGAGCTTAGACGTCTCTGTTTCCAGTTTAAAGTGACCACCACTTGCAGGTTATTGAAATACAAGATACAATTCCAGTTTGTTGGATGAGTGCAGAGGGAAACGCTTAGCAGGAGTGATGGCATTTTTCACGTTTGTCAGGTTTTTGTGTGTGAAGCTTTTGTGTGCGAAGCTATAGTGCTATTTCCCTAACTTGCTGGGTGATTTTTAATTTTTTTTTCTCCCTTCTCTTTCAGATGTGATATTCTGGGGAAAAGCTGAAGTCTGTTATAGGGAATGTAGTAAAAATGTTTTCTATTCATCCTGTTGCAGAATATAGCTCCTCTTAGTAGTTATAGGGTTATTGTTTGTTTTTTCATGTCAGTTTTCTTCTTACCTTTGTGGCTTTTCTATACCCAAAGAAGAGTGGGCAGCAGTTAAGCGAAGTTAACTTTAGCCAGTGGTATTTTGGGCATTCCTGGCTTGCTTGGTGAGCTGTGTGCTCTGTGAGCCTGCCAAAATGTGATTGATCTTATCTGAGGCTGATAGGGCTCCTGCCTATCTACAATTATTGAATGTGTTAATACGCTCTCAAGTGTTTGAGAGTGTTGTCGTGATAGTTCAGGGCTCTCTGCTCTCTGTTATTTGAGGCCCTGATATTCACCTCGTGTATTTCAGATCATCAGAGCTTCTTATTTGAAGTGTGTTATTCTCAGTAGCCTGTCCGTGTCCTGGTGTGTGTGTATATATGTATAAGTATATGTGTGCATATATAGTCACTGATTTATATTAAAATTGTGTCTGTAATGGCCAGGTCTTCAACTTCAGTGTTTCAGCTCTTTATTTTCTGACACCACAAAGACACCCATCTATATTACATAGGCCTGCAGCTTTCCAGTAAACCGATTCAGGGTTTGGCGGTTCTTGAGGATTTATATCAGCTAAATATTCTTGCAAGATGAAAGAAAGGAGGGGGATATTTGGTTTGAGATATTCCACCAGATAAATGCAAATAGCCAGGCTGCTACACAGCCCTTGACACAGCAATTGTCGTGGAATATGGGCATTCAGCCTCTGCTGTGACAAAGAAGTAAGTCAGCTCCTTTGACCCGTCTGAAATAGTGAATTGCAACGATGCAGCTGCTAGGAGTTGGTTGTGAGCAGTTTTTCTCTCGAGAAAAGTTTGTCATCTCAGATGTGCTGAGGGTATTGTGTTTCTGACAATGTCTGCTTTTCCTTCCTTAAGCAGGTTTTACGAATGTAAATCTTTGAAAGATTTGCCTGTTCTCCATCATTGCCGTTTTCAGCTGAGTAAGGAACCAGGTGGCTGCTTGCGTTTGGAGCAGAGACAAGCCCAAGTGCTTCTGTTCTCTGGATATAATTTTGAAGCTTGGAGTAAAGACCCTACAAAGTGACCAAGAATGTTGCTTTCTCTGCTTTTCTTCAGGCGGCTTAAGAAGAAACAAATGTCAGTTTTGCCCCAATTAAAAAAAAATGTTAATAATGTGAAATCTCTTTTTTTTTTTAAATAAGATGTCATTTTATCTCTGCCTTTCCCCTCCCTATGCCTCCTTCTTGCTGACACCCTCAAATCCCTCAGTAAGTCCAGGGTAACAACTTTATCCTTTCTGGCAACATGATCTGGCACGAAAAAGTACCGGAGTCAGTTTAGTTGCGTGGTGTCCTGCTGTGAGTTTTACAATGAGGAAAGTGTCTGGTTTCTGGGCTGTTGCTCCATTCCTTCGGCCCCGCTCTTCACTGGCTCGTGCTGACGCTGAAACATGAAGGCTGTTCTGCGTCTTGGGCTGATGGATATGTGGTGTTAGTGCAGGATATACTCGCAGGAGGATGCGGAAGCAGATAGACCCTGTGGAGGCTGGAGGTTGCTGTATTGCATTAACGATGTAGTGATGCTATAGGTGCTGCCATGGCATTTTGGGGAACCTGAGTGGCACCCATCAGCCGTCCAAATAACATCCCTCCAGCTTCTCGCTCTGCACATAAAGGATGAACCACCGTTTTTATTTCGAGGGCTTAGCAAGTGCCAGAGACCTTTCTGATGAGAGGAAACTCAACTGGGAAGCACTGGTGGTGCACCCTTCTCTGGTGCTGCTTTTGAACTCAGCTGTGGTATGCGAGGATATTTAAAGACTTTTTTTCTCTGCCACTTAACATTGCAGCGAGGTGAGGTACCTACACTCCCCAGTCCTGGAGCTGTGATTGCCTAATTGCTGCTGGCAGGCTGTGGGCTGATGCTTAACGTGCTTGGCATCTCTCCACGCCATCGGTCAGCTCGACACTTTCCTTCACTGCTCCTTCTGCTAAATGCAGTGCTTCATTTCCAAATCGGTATGTCCCAAGGGTCAGTCACCAACAAAGTGATAGTTGCTGTTCTGCAGGAAGACATTTTGAGGAGGTGCGGATTTCCCTGTGGCCAAGAAAGCTCCTTGTCATCCATTAATATTGGCTCCTGCAATGTGTGATGGTTTCTGGCCTCACAGCTGTGCGGTTGTCTCCATACAGATGAGGACGTTTGTCCTTGATCATGCAAGTAGGAATGCAAGAAGAACCTGCCCTCATCAATAATCTCTGCCAAGAGTACTGCCCACATCATAAGCCTTTGGCAAAAGGCTGGAGAACGGCTGGTGTGGGCTTGCTGGCAACTCAAGTAGTCCTGTAGCAGCCCTGGAAAACTGTACCCCAGGTTTAGGCTGTTTTAAATGAGAGCTGGTGAAGCTAGTTGGGATATGTTGGAAGGCTGCCTGATAATAGCAAGAGGACAGGGTTGTTCTTCTAGTGGCTGTTTACGTATCTTCTGTGTTTATGCCAGGCAAGACTCCACAGCAGTGAAATGCAAGAAGACTTTACTAGTCTCTAAAAACTCTCTTTGTTTTGAAATGTATTTTTTTTGTCTCAATACAGTACCAGAGAAAAACACCTTCTCTGGCTGCAGCATTGTTTCACAGAAATAGCAAAAGATATCAAAGGTGTTTTAGTATGTAGGGGAGATACAAATCAGCCTTTTGTTTTCCTCAATGAGTCCCAAAATATTCAGATGCAAATGAGTCTTCTGTGAGTCTTTGAGGTCTGCTGAAAAGTCTCCTGACAGTTCAATGGGTGACTTTCTTCCAACAGTTAAGCTGTTACATACAGAAACTAATGAAAGAGTAAAAGACTCTTTTCTTGACAAGTGATATGTGGCAGATACCAACTTGACCAAGCAAAAAGCATGTGAACTAACAGAGAACATTTCCCTCGAGGTAACTGCCTTGGGGCATGGGCAAGCATCGGTCATGCCAGATGGAACAGGAGGTTTGCAAAGGTTTCACCTGCTGGGGTCTAGGTGCAAGAGTGAAAGAATGAAACAAGATCCTGACAGTGTGTGATAATACAGGTGAAATATCAGATTGGAGTGTACGGACATTCAGGACAATCCCAAATAGATTTGCTTTTGGCACATGTCACCATGTTGCCTTTACTGACTGCTTCCTTCTACTCAGTCCACGTGAAGAAACAGCAACAGACATTTTCTTGTTGAAGGGTATGTTTGCTCAAGACTATGTCAGCAGCCTACTCAAATCATTAATTGTCGGTTTTTCCCATTCAGCTTTTTAAAGAGAGCTGAGGAGTCTTTGTGATTTAGGCTCCTTCATCTGCATCTTGCATTCTGCAGCCCAGGGTATCTGGTGCACTAACTGCTGAGTCGTATTTACTTTCCTTAGGTTAGAGCAAAGCTTCTTTTAGACTGAAGGTCAATGCGGGCTACATTATCTTATTGTTATAACAGGTCACAGAAACAGTTGCAATTTGAACCCGTAACTCTTTAAGCTGATAATATCCCCCCGATTTATTTTTGTTAGACCTCATGAATGTCAATAAGTGAATGACACGCATTCATCGCCTGTGTAAATGAAATGATTGGCATTTCATTTTCTGCTTACTGCCTGCCTAGTGGGATTTCCATTTGGGGCTATTATTTCAGGCTCCTTTGCACTCGCTCCTCAATGTGTGCAGGCTTTGTAGGTTTTAGTGACTTCAGCATTTCGGACATTAATACTTCTCACTTGTGAAAACATGATGTGTGTGCAGCCCTATCAAACCTCTCCCAATGCTACAGCTTACCCATGAAACACCAGAGAAAATGGTCACTTAATGTAGGGGCTTCTCTTCCTTTTGTAAACGTATTTCCAAGTGCTACAGGACAGTTTTGTCGCATCCCGCATCTAGGGAAGTGTGTAGGGAGTGGGGATGTGCTGCTGTTTGGTACAGACCAGGCTCTGATGCAGGAGTAGCTCAAATTGACCCTGGATGTGTGCACACCTTGTGCCTTGGGTCTCCCTGTGTTTACTGGGATGGTGGTGATGGGTGGCGGTTGGGGATACCCAGATCTGTGCCCACAGCCAGGTGAGAAAGATTATCATTTTAATGAAGAGGTGGTAAAAAGGCTCCCTTAAGGCTTGTGCTTCCCCTGTAACTCTCCTCAAAAAGCATCTCCTAGGGCATGAGCAGCTGCCAGCTTGTCAAACAGTTAGCTGGGTTGTAATGCAAGCGATTAAAAAGCGTTCATCATCTTCCAAGGCTATGTTAAGGAGTCCTATGGTCAGAGCTTGTGCATTGCTGCTTTCCAGAGATCCTAGCTGTCACATGGGATAGACAGCCCAGGTACAGTCTTCACTGCCTTGGTGATAAACATTGGAGTATAGCAATGCGTTGCGGAAGAGATTTCCTCCTGTGTTGTTGTCTAGGTGGTTTTGTTGTTGGTTTTTAAAGCTGTAGTTGCATAAAATGTTCTGAGGATGCGGTGCCTCAACCTTCAAAAGAAAGTTATTAGTCTTTTGCTGGCTGGCAAGCACACAGGTTCAGATTTCATCCTCTCCCAGGTGTGTGCATGAGCTCTTGTGGGTTCTTGGATTGATAGGGATGTGGTTAAAACTCAGGAAAAATGGATGCAGCTGCTGTTGTCTGTCCTGATACTTTCCTAAATGCTTTGGCAGGAGGCAGGGAATGGAGATGGGGGTGGAGGGGCGCTTTAAATGCGTTACAATCCTAATGGTAATTTAATTTGTTAAAGTATCTGTGGCTTCACTGGGGGAAAATGCCTTTATTGGCTGTGGTGTTTTCAGTTTGTGAGTCAATGTTATAATTTTAAAGCTAGCTGGAGAATGTCCTTTTGCTGAGAAAGCTCCGGCAATGTGGACCTTGCTATTGTGTTTGGTTTTTTTGTTTTTTTTTCCTCCTGAAATTAATCACTTTTTACTTTGCTTTTGGTTTGCAGGGTCTTGGTTGGTGCACCCAAGGCAGAATCTAAATACAGCACCTCTGTTCAGTCCCCAGGAGCGGTGTTTAAATGTCGAGTCCATACCAACCCTGACAGAAGATGCACAGAACTGGACATGGGGCGAGGTAGGTAGTTACGATGATTGGAGGGGGAGAAGGGGAGAACCAAAAAATCCCTCATATCCTATATGGGTCACAGTCCTCCTGACAGCTTTAAGAGGGACCCCAAAACACAGCTTCTCCTGACGGGTTTTGAGCACTGGTAGCAAAGGTGTCATATTCTCTGCAGCATTACGAAATAGCATCCCACCTTGTGCTGGTATTCTCCTCCCAGTGGCCCTGCTCACTTTCTCCAGCATGTTACCAGGCACATTTGGCTTTTTCCCTGCTTAACCTAAGCTTCTGTCTTTTCTTTACCTTCTTCAATGTGACTTCGCACCGTGTCGGTGGCTCTGTGAATGGTTGGGAGCGTTGCTGCTTGCTCCAGGGGGTGACCCCAGGTGGTGCAGTGGTGGGCCCGTGGTGTGTGGTGTTATTGGCAACGTGGTGATCTGTGGGTTCCCTTGTAATGCAGCAAATCATTCCTTGGGTTTCCTTCTTGTGCTAAAGGAAATGTTTCCCCATGAGAGCCCCGCTTGTATGCTCTTGCACGCAATCAAGATCAACTTTGTTTTCTCTAACGTACTGTCTGAATCAGGGGGAAGTGGAGTCTTAAAGTAGGGTTCTGATCTAAAACCTTGTTCTGGGTTCTGATGGAGAAGATTGAAGCCTTTTAATATTTTGGTTTTGTTGGTGGCATGCGTGTGATTGCTTTCTCTGCCTATAAAAAAGGCATGTTAGTATTGTTCATCCATTCATGACTGAGTCAAGCAGGATTTGTGTTTATGAAGCTTACATGTGTTAAGACATTGTTGGCTAAGTTTGGTTTGTCCTGCTCCAGTAATGTAAACTCTCTTATGGATTTGTGAATACTGCCTGACAGGACTAAAGATTTAGGTCTCAATTTTTTTTTTCATGCCCTGGATCTCATTTTTGAGAATGATCTTTGCTTTGATTGCATTCTGCAGGCAATCCCACATCTCTCCTGTTGACTTCAGTTGGATGGTTTATTCAGGTAGATCTGTGGACATGCTGTAATAGCTGCTGGCTGTTTGGGGCAGGTTCTGTCCTCTGCTCTGTATTTGTATGATGCCTAGGAAGAGTGAGAGCATTGCCCTGATTAATGCATACAAGAACTAACAATCAAGATGAAAGGGAAGAGCAAAGCACTTGATGGGTGATCTCTTTTCTTATAGGGGTTCTTTGGTGGGTATTTACAACTCATGTGTCCATGCCTTGCTGCCTTTCCCCTTTTTCTGTAGGCAATTCTCGGGGCACACTCTGTGGAAAGACCTGCAAGGAAGACAGAGATGATGAATGGATGGGTGTGAGCCTGGCGAGACAGCCCAAGGCTGGTGGAAGCGTGCTGGTAAGTTCACTCTTTTCTTTGATCTCATTAAAACCGTTGCTGCCGTCTGACTGGAATGCCAAATGTGTCAGGATTAATGTGCACAGAAGTGATTGACGTAGTCCAGCTTCGCGGGCAGCAAATTCTGTAGTCCCTTCCTTCGAGCGGAAGGAAAAGTGAGCCCCAGCCAGAAAGCTTTATTTATAGAGGGAGGACTTCAAAGCAGTCACACCTGACTTGTGTCACCCAAGGGCTTCCTCCTAAATCTGAGGGATTAAATCTTTGAACTGAATAAACAGAACTTTGTCTGAGAGGTACCTGCTAGTTTGTTCTTTTTGTCATTTGCCGGTGTTTGTGTAGGGAATATGTATGCATCCATTTTCACTGTGCATATGTATTGCACGTCAGAACTTACCATGAAAAATGTAAGATGGGTCTTTGTGGCGATATTTTTTTCTCTCTGTAAGTTAATTTTCCATTAACGAGGCAGAAGAGTTGACAGTAGAGATTATTTAGTTGTGCATGGGTGGCCTTGTTGTCTTTGATATGGTTATCATGCACATAGACAGGTCAAGGAGAGCAGATGTGATCCTTAGGATGTGGAATTCATTTTCGCAAAACATTTCCTGTGTTGGAAAAAAAAATCATAAAGAGAGCTGGGCAAAAACCTTTCTAAAATACATGGGTATATTCTGATCAGTGGTTGTCTGTGTTTACATCTGTGGTTGGGTTCTGTCTACCTGAGTGAGTCTGTCTGCAGGAATGGTACCAGAATTAAAAAAAAAAAAGCAAAGAATTGTTGTGCATAGTGTACGTGGCAGGCAAAATTTCAAGCTCATATCAGAGTAACCCTGACAACGGTGTCATCCTAAACACTGCTGTCTGGGAGTTGGAAACTTGCAGTATGACCCCATCTTTCTGATGGGAGAGGGAATTGCCCTGGTACGTGGCATCAAACTGTCAGAAAGCTGCTAGTGAGAAAGATCTCATCCAACAACTACTGTGCCAACCACCTGTGTGAGCCAAGTGGACAAAGCTGCTTCACTCAAAGGCATTTTTCTTCATGTGTGCTTAGAGTCCAAACACTTATGCCCCAGGTTCTTGCACACCAATTTCCCCATGGGCAAGCAGGTGGTTTTTATACCTCCCTGCGATAGTACTGTGGTGTTTTATCTGATCATCTCTTTTGGTGTACAGCTTGGCGGTGCTATAGGGTCTGGTTGATGCTTTGCTCTTCTCAGATATTTTAAATGTGTTCAGCAGTAGAGGAGGAGGTGAAGAACAAAGGGACATAAATGAAATACACTCTACAGCAGAGCACAAAATTAAGGCATTCATGCTAGAAGAGCAGTGTAAGCAATTTATGTTTTCAGTGGATATCCTGATCATATACTTCTCAAAGCGATGCTGAGACATTTTTGTTGAAATTATAGTTGTCTTAAGAATAAAGATTTTGTGTATTTTGTTTCAAAGGGCCGCAGGCTGCAGCTGATGTCTAGGGAGACAACACCTAACCAAAAGCAAGAAAGGAAGGGAAAGCTGATGTAAGAAAGCCAGGCAGCTACCAAGGCTGAGGGAAGGCTGCAAGGGTGAGAGATGTTGTTAGGCTGTGAGGGCTTAGTTTGAGGCAGAATGGATAGAAATTACAGACATGAAGCAGGTTAAAGCAAAAATGTAGCTGAAGTAAAATGTACGGCTGGCGGTGTGCTTATTTCAGTGCAGCTTGAGCTGGTAAAGTGTCTCTACAGATTATGCTGATTTAAGGAATTCCTAAACCAGCCCTCTGACAAGATTATACTGCCCTCTCCATGTAGATAGTTTCTGGATGCTCAAGGATATTTAAATATCTAATTTGCATTGATTTCAGTGAGGTATTTATCGCCTGAGTACTCAATCTTAAACTACTGATTAAACATCTGTGCACATCTGTATGTAGACAGAGCCTGGAATGACGGCATAGAGATTCCTTTGTGGATGGAAAATACCTGGCTGTTTCAGGGCGTTGTTACTCTCTGTTTTGAGATAACTTTTCAATGAAAGAGATTTGTGACTTTCCCATAAGCAGATGGTTTCTAATACATGTGCTTTTCCAGTTTTAAAGATCAGGGCTTCTTGAAAATGTGGCTCTTCTTTGAAGCGTATATGAGAAACTAGTGTTTTGAGGAGACATGTCTGAATACATGTTTGCTGCTGTATCTTCCGATTTTTAGCTTTGTAACTGAATTACTAGCCAACTATCATGAGCAATTCCCTGTAGTTAAGAGTGTGTGCAGTCTATATTGTCAGGCATTACAGCTCTATTTACTGCATCCCTTACAGGGATTCCTTTAAGCCAGAGTGGTACCTGTGTCATCAATAGCTCTGGATAGGTTTTTTTTGTTTGGTTTGTTTTGTTTTTAAATAAATACAGGTAGTTGCATTTTAAACCCGTGTGAGCTGTTCATGCTCTTGACATCCTGTATTAGAGGAATTAGTCCCCCAGTTTGACTGTGGTTTATACAGAGAAGTTGTTCCTTTTGCTTTGAAACTGCTTAGTGGCTTAAATTTCTGTCTTATCAGCTTTCCCCAATTGCCTGATACCAGCTTAAGTGGAAAGGGGCGGTAAGGAAGATGAGGAGTGTGTAGGGGGACCTCAGCCGACATTTGGTGAAGTGGGTTGTGTTTGAGCCCATATTGTGCCAGGATGTTACTGATGCAGAGTTTTCTGTTTATGTGATGGACTAAATAGAAAAGCCTCGAACAATGAGGATTTAAACAAATGAAGAAGTAAGATTAGCTAAAAAAGCTCAGAGTTTGCGGCTCCGTGGCTTCCTGTCCTCGGGTATGCTATCAGTCAATATTTGTGTTTTTCCAAGTGCTGCAATAATACAGCTGAGATTGCTAGCTCTTTCCAAACTGAAACAGTAAAATTCCTCCTTTTACTTTTTTGTTGGGAGGGGAACCGGGGACAGTGCATTATGATTTGGAGAAAAGCCACAGCCTTCAGCCTTGCTCTTCCTAAATACCTGCCACATCAGTCATTACTCTGTTTTTTTATCAAGTATTGCTATTTTTCATTTTAAGGAGTTGACTTGCTGGCACATTTAGTGATAATGTGTGTTGGGGAGAGGCAGGGAGGAGTTGGGAAAACCCATCACTGCACCAAAGCCTTCCTAGGGAAGAACAAAGCAGAAGTTATCTGATGGTGGTAGATTAAGAAAGTCCCTTTTTTGGACTTGAGGAGTCGCAGTAAAACACTCTCCACAGCATCAAATTCAGGTGACTCATCTCTGTTCTCAAGACCTCTTCAGATACGTGCCATCAAAGGAGGAAGGCTGTAGCCACCTTTGGTAGCACATCACCTTGCCTCAGCACCATCGAATAATACAGGGACTATGTACTGTCATCCAGCTAAACATTTTGGGGAAGGTCAGAGAACAAAAAGCAGCTGTGCCATGGCAGGCAGACAAATGTGCTGGTTGCCTGGCTGCAGAGAAATGAGTTTTGAGGGAAGAAGAGGAGCTACTGAACTCCAGTCTGTTGGGAAAATGTCAAATCCTGCAGCTGTGGCATGGCAGAGTCTGGGGAAGCCCCTGCTCTGATAACCGAGGTGAAGCTTGTCTCTTGGAGCTATGGTTGTGAGCTGTCTGCGGACTCAGGCAGTCAGTGGGAAACTGTAGTGTGCCTGAATGCACAGCATGCTGAAGGCACAGAAAAGTCATCATTAAAAAACCAACCAACCAAAAAAAACCCAAAAAACCCCAAACCAAACAACCGAACAAAAACCAAACCCTAACAGATTACTGAAGTGTGCCCATAATTACTAAATCAAGCCCATAGCCGCCAGTTGATGTTGAATATATTTTTTATGCAGCAATTACTTTTTTTCCTCCATATACTGTTCTATCTTTCTTGGCCTCTGCACCTCGCTCCTGAGCAAAGCCTCCTGCTTGTGATGAAATGCTGCTGCTCTCCCCGACACTGCTGTTTGTGCTCCTCTGGGAGACATTAATTGATTAATTTATGTGATTTCCCTTGCAGTTTCAGAGTTACAAAATGTCAAGGAATTTACAATATCATGAACCTTTATTTATCTTTCCATTATTTTAAAAAATACTCTTGGTCTGTTTCCATTTGAGTTTATATCTGGAGTTGGGGCTGGCTCGACTGTCACTTTAATGGTATGTGTCTTTATGGTACAGTCTTTACAAAGGCTGTGCATGTGTATATTTGTGCTCACAGCACTGATCCGTCAGGAGAGAAACTATTTCCTGGTTACTCTGAAAACGAGCATTTCACGTGCTGGTGTTTTTTTGTGGGTGTTTTTTTTTTTTTTTTTTTTTTTTTGCTGTTGAATGAGTGGTGCATGAGGATTAAAATCCTAACTGAGTGTCCTGAAAGCAAGTCAGGGAGCCCGCAAAGCTGCTTTTTACAGGACTCCCCATGTCTGTTGCCATCAGAAGCATCCTTCCCAACATGGGTGGCAGCTGGTGCCACGCAGTGTGATGCAGAGCTTTCCACGGCCCCTGGTGTCCCTCGTTATCCCTCCATGATATCCATCAGCAGGAAATACGTGCTTCTCACTGAGTACTAGAACTTAGGAGAGCAATAAATATCCAACTCTGAATGCAGCACTGCTAAGGGCAGAGCAGGCTTTTGCACAACTGGTTTTGATCTATTTCAGTTAAAAAAATAAGAGAGTAGTATTACCCTTTTATGTCTTTCTGGGGTTAGGTATATGGGAAGGGTCTGTGCTGACTGCTGGATTGAATTTTAAGTTTTCCAATGGCTGATACTCTTCCCACGTTCATTACTGGGTAGGTGACACAACAGTGCCTGATTTATGGAGCTTTTACCAACACTGAGGTGCTCCCGTGGGCAACATGCTCAGCTCTGAGGTGCTGAGACAGAAGAGTGGGGTAGCACAAAGGGAAGGAAGAGAGAGCATGTCTTATCTGGGGAGGACAGGCTCAAATTTGAGGACCACAAAGGGAGCTGTCGCAGTTTCCAGAAAAGCTGAAAGTAGGTGGAGGAGATAGTTTGTAACATAGAGGCTGCTCTGTGAACATAGGACCAAGACTTGAATGATGTAAACTGACACATCTACACTGACTCCAGCGACTCAGACCAGCTGGAGACATGGCCAGGCATGTGCTCAAGCTCACAGCCCTTGCTGTTTCGCCCTTCATCTCCTTTTATTCCAACTAACCCCTGAGCATCAGGTGACTTGTGGTTTGTCTGGCAGTCATGCAGTGTCAAATTTTGGAGGGGATGGGTTCTGGGAAGGTGTGAAGCAGACTCCACATTGCTTGTTTGTGTACTTTTGTGCGGCAGTTGTACTGAGCAATGTGTCCTGGTAAGGCTGTTTTAGCTCTGGTTTTGCAGGGTGATCTTATCTTTCACTATAAAGGGAACGCACCCTGATCTCTGCAGCTCATCTGCACCTTGACTGATGTTATCAGTCTTGTTGCCACAAAATCACTGGCATTTTCACTTAAATTCATTACTAGTAAGCAAGGCCCAGCTCTTCTGTCACCAGAAAAAAAGCCGCCTTTCCCAGTGAAACAAGCCTTTGACTCACATGTACGTCCTCTGGTGGGATAACCTTCTAATATGGTCTTAGTAACCTTCTGAGTCTTAGCATCACTTCTCATCCTCTTATGTGACTTCTCAATGTCTTTACTCCCGTTTCCCCCTGGTTTCTGCCTTGGCTGGGTTCCATCAGTGCATCTTTAGTTTAGAAAAGCTTCACTGGCCATGAGAATTCATACACAGTGAGAGATCTTGAAATCTCTGGGTCAATAACACATGTGCTATGATTTTTTTAGGCATGTGCGCACCGCTGGAAAAACATCTATTACGAGACGGAGTACATCCTGCCCCACGGCTTCTGCAACATCATCCCCCCCAACCTGCAGTCCAATGGGAGGAAGCTCTTGCCTTGCTACGAAGGTAAGGGGTGTGGGGGCCGGGAGTGGGGCTCACCTCCCTCGCTGCACTCTCATTTTACAGCTGATGTGTTTTCCCTTTGTTCCAAAGCCATCCACAGGAGCCCTCACTACTGGTGTTTTCTTTATTTTTTTTGGCAACAGCTGGGGTGGAGGTTGGGTTTTGGAAGAAATCGGGAGAATAAGAGAATGAACGGGTCCTGTATCTTACTGTGTGTGGTTGCATTTACCAAAGGAATAATAAATTTCTGAGCTGTGTTTTTGAGGCAGCAGCTCTCTCTCCCTTGTGTGAGTAATCAGCAGATATTTGTCTGAGCTTGGCCTTTCACGCTGCACTGTGGCACAGAGTAAAAAATCCCGAATTACACTGCAGTTGGGAACCGATTTGCCCATCTTAAGGAAATACTTTCATTTTTGTGTTTTGATTTATCAGAGGACTAGAGGGGAGGGGGAAAAGACTGCTTAACACCTTGCTCATTTCAGGGAACTTCTTCAGCAGTTTCATATGAACTGTTTCAGGTGCCATAAGGTGTGTTGGTCTCTGGACCCTCTGAAGGACTGCGTGTGGGGGGCTTGGAGAGGCAGGGCTCCAGCTCTGGGCAGTAGGTGGCTGTGCCTGTTGATTCTGCTCCAAATCTCAAGCATCAATGTTTTAATTTTCCAGCTCTCTGGTGCATTTGAGACTCTTGTATCATGTTTCCTTTCCTAAAGACTTCAGAAGACAGAGTCTCCTCAGACAAGAGCAATTAACTAAACCAGAGGAGTTTGTTGCTAGGAAGAAGATAGGGTATCTCCTAAGGTTTCTTAGCCTTCAGAGAAAGGCTTGGGGGAAACCACCTTCTTGGTTTCTCCTGTCTGTCCTGGACATTACCCCTCTCACCTGTAGGAGTCTGAGGAAGCATGGGACTTCGGAGGACAAGACCCACCAGGGTTTGTTGTGGCCAAGGCCTCTGATTTCATTGATTTATTTGCTTTTGTTCGTTCTCCTCTTTCCCAAGTTGACAGCAGCCAGCCTCAGGCTTGCTGCTGGCATTAGTAAGTGGGAGAGGGATAAGATGGCACGAGCTTGTGCATGAAGCATTTCCCAGCCCTGAAATTGGTCATTATTGGAAACAGAAGGGGTTTTGCGTCTCTCGATGCAGCTATGCCAGCTGCTCTGCAGCAGAATACAAGTAAACCATGTTAAGCCTTCCCGTTGTAACCACCGTCCTACTGTATTTGTGTGGTGTTTTTTTTTTAATTGTTCCTGCCAGCAAAATCGGGATAAGACCTCACAGTGAAGTAATGCACTACAAATAATTGTTGATATTAACTTTATGGTCAGTGTATATGTGTGGACACACTGCCGGGGCTCCCTCTGAACCTGTGTCCTTGCTCCTGCACCACTTTAAAGATGGCCTGCCCGAAGCTGTGGCGGGGAGGTGGTTTCTGGAAGAGATGAACTGCTTGTGTTTTTGTGTGCGTCATGTCTTTGGAGTAAAACTGCTGCTAATCTGACAGGATATTTGCCAGGAATTGCTAGAAAATAGAAGTGTGTGGGCCTAGGACACACAGAGCAGCCAGTGGAAAGTTGGCAGGGCTGGTGCAGTGCGATGCTGGCGTAATTTCACTCCATGCTAGAGTGAAAATTGGAAGTTAGGGACTGATTTTTCTTGCCCTCCCATCAGACATGAAATCACAAAGTATCACGAGCTGTGGCTGCGTTTGTTTACTCCTGGATTTTTAAAGTTTCAATAAAACTATCTCCAAGAGAGAAACAGCCATGGTACGTCATGCAGAGGGATTTATTTTTTGAGGTTTGCTGTGAAATAAGATTGCAGTCATCCTTGTAACATTCCTCCTTCACTTGCTGGAAGAAGAAGAAGAAATTCTTCTCCACTGACACTGAGGAACAGCCTGGAAGGGGTGCATCTGGGAGTGTGATGGGGTAATAAACACGATGTGTCATGCAGCTGAAGTGCCGGTACTCTGAGAGTCTCTGGACCATCGCTGGGAACCTGCCCGAACTAAGGCTGCAAGCCCTGCACTGGGGAGGCGTGCCTTTGGCCGCTGAGATCAGTGTCTCGTCCTTCTCCAGGATTTGCAATGCACAAATGGGTGCAGGCAGTCCCATGCTCATTTCCAGGAGCCCCATCGTTCACACAACTGGGGTGATAAGCCCTGTGAGAGGCTGGCACAGCTTCGTGGTATACCAAAAGCCTTGTGCCAGAAAGGGAGGGGAATCTGACCTTGGGGCAGATGTACTTGATGCATACGGTTTGTTTTCTCTCCACATAAAGCAGACTTAATAATTAAAGACAAAGGAGGAAAAGGGAATTTCCTGACTGGATGGCAGTGATGCAACAATATAGTAGTCTCAATCCATCTTATTCTTGTCCAGCTTCCATGAAAGCACTGTCAGAAGTCTGGAAGTGATTGAGCGCTAATGAGAACAGCAGTAAGCCTAATAGTTAAATGCAATCTCTCTGAGTAGGAACTAATCTAGTTTATATGAGCTGGATGTCCTTTGTGGTATAGCTGGCGTATGGAGCCACAGTCTTCCAGGCGGTGCTTTCACTTGGTTATTTTTCCCGTAGTTTTAATGGCCTTCCCAAAAAAAGGGAGCTGCTTCTTCATTCCCACAATACATGCAGTTTGCAAACAAGAAGGGTGATGGCATCTACTGTGAGAAGCAGCGCAGCTGATGGGGAGCGCTGGGATGGTTTCCTACTCCTCTACGGTAGGAGTTGGTGGTGGAGATGGGGAAGACTGATGGGCCCTTTGGTTAGTAAATCGGGAGAGAAGCAACATGTTCACATGCCTCGCCTCCAAAGGGACAAGCAAGTTTTCCCACAGGGTCCAGACCACATCTGGTTTTCTGGGAGCCATCAAAACATCCCGGTTTTGTGGTGCAAACCCAATACCACAATGCTAGGTCAGAAAGATTACTACTGTTTCTTCCTAGAGAAGCAGTCAGATAAAAAGGAAGAGGCTCCTAGCACAAATGATAGTTTGCTGTAGCTGTCCACTTTCCTTCTGTCTGTGAAGATGGTATATGCAGGACTTTATTGCATTGTGAAGCTTATGCTGTGTTACAGCATTGAGGCTTGCTTAGAGACTTTCAGAGAGTCTCTAAGACTCAGAGAAGAAATTGAGGAGCATTTGCCTTCAGAATCGTCACATATCACAGCTTATCCTTTTTGTTTGTATATTTTGTTTTATCCAGTTACTTCTTCCTCAGCCTTATTTCTCTTATAACCTGAGGTCATCACGGCTACAAACCACTGCCATCTTCTTCTCAGCCTCATCTTACTGCTTTGCTCTCCCTTGTTGCCGCAGTAGTTCATTTAGTGGCTTGTGGTCTGTGTAATCGGGGGGTGTGCAGCACTCTGTGGACAGATGAGAAAGAACAAGAAAGAAGTGTGAAAACAAAGGATGTGTTCATGACAGCAGTTATTGCCTGGAGCTACACGGAAACTACCTAATCTGCTGTATGCAGTGTCTAAACCTCATGCAAGTGTTGCTGTTCAGGTGTGTAAAACCTGTGAGCTGACATGGTAACGGCACGGTTTCCTGCTGGTCGATCGTTTCACTGCCTTGATGGATGGATGGCAGTGTCGTAGGGGTGACAGGTGTCATGGCTGTGCACTGAAGTGGAGGGAAGGTAGAAGCAGTCTTAGTTTTCATGCTTTTTGGGCTCATCTACTGCCTGGGAGAAGCAGACCTGCTCTAGGGAGGAGGCGGGAGTCTGGGGGGTTGGGATAGGACATTCCAGGACATGGGGTGCTGCTCTGGGCTGTGACCCTGGCTGGAAAGGAGACCCACGTGAGAGTGGAGCGGGGTGTACACTGGTGCAGATGGGAGTTAGGTGGGTGGCTTTGAGCTGAAAGTGTTATGCTGTGGACCAGGAGCCCCGAGTCCGTCTGGGCTGGGCTCCTGGTTCCCTGGGGATGGCTACCTCTGTCTGGATCCCCCTCAAAATGCATTGCTGATGATTGCTCTGTGCCAGTGGAGCTTTAAATGCTCAAATAGCATCAGTGTCTGAGGTATTCGGGCCTCTGTGCTTCTGTTTCCTCTTGAAAAACATCACAGGTTAATTGATATGCATGATCTGCTCAGATCCCATAGTGATATAGTGGAGGCTTGATACCTGTAGGGAGGAAGGATGGTCATTGCTTTGCATCATTACTGGGTTTCATGCCGCACTACTGCAATGAATCATTTTATACTTCTTCTTAAGCTCTAATTTTTTCATGCAGAGTATTGTCAAGTATTTATTCGAGTCAAAATGTTTTGATGTCTTTTCTTCAGTTCACAGAAGTACCGGTTCTATCCAAACTCTGTATTTACTTGCAAGCTGCAGTCCCATCTATCCACTGTTACAACTAAAGTGTAACTAGTCAGTTAAGTTAAATATAGGGCCACTAGTTCGAGCAGATAGTACTGGCAATATAAGTGACTTAAAAGACCACTGAAGATTACAGAGCGCCATGAACAATGTATGTGAAGTGTGAGTTTCAAGGGATGTACCAGCTTAGCTTATTGTACAACCATTTAAACCACCAGGTCTTTCCCATTCCTTATACATTGCAGTTAATAATCATTTGGTTCATTTAAAGAATAATTGTCTTTTCATTGCCTGACAATGAAAACAATGTGTGTGTTTCTATTCCTTTTCTAATACATATGTTGCTGATGAAAATAGGCTGTGTTGTGTCCTCTGATGTTGGGACTTTTGTTTCAAGTTCCTCCTAGATCTGAATTTGGTGTCTTTTGCTTTATTTTTTTTTTAAAGTAAGCAAAATTATATTGTAATAAAACAATGCTGTGAATTCAACAAGCTTTTTGACTTGGTTGGAGAAATGGCTTAATTTTTGTGCATGTGTTGTTATATCACAACAAAAAACTGTTTATCCTAAGAAACAAAGTACTTCTGCATGTTTGTTAAACACAACCATATGAAGCTGTGGATTCATCTACCACCCTGGAACAGCTGCTACCGTTCCATTGCTAAAGCTGCTACCGTTCCTTCTGCTGTCCTCCTATGGTTTTTACATGCCCTTGGTTTTATTTTGTGGCTGAATTTGGGGGGCAGCTCACGCAAGCTGGATCACTCATGTCCATGGGTGTGTGGACGGGGCCTCTCAAGGGGCTGGAGTTGTGTGGGTGACTTTGGAGGATGGATTACAGCAGGTTGAGTGCAAAATTGGAAAGAGGCAAGGTCTGTTCACAATTCAGTACATCACGTGAAGGCAAAATCTTGGCTGGAAGTGAAAGCCTCTGAATGGGACGGACGTGGGACTTGCTGCGTTTCATCCTTTGCGAGGGTGGGAATCCAGCCGTAGAGAAGGCAGGGCCTTTAGGACAGGCACAGCATTATTTTTCAGGAAATGCCAGAAGGAGAAACCTCACCTCCTCCGCTCTCTGAAAAAAAAAAAAAAATGTTCCTATCAATAAACAAATATTTTTTTCCCAGGCAAGGAATGCTGTCTCTGTGAAAGACTATATGTGGAGAGCCCCAGCACTTTTTGAATAGCTGTGAGCAAATTATGTGCTTCATTGCTTCGTGGAATTGTTGTGTATTCCCTCTAAAAAATCCAAGTGTGCTTCTGGCCCTCCTGGTCTGCTTGGACACACATCTGCTTTGGCAGGACCCAGCCTTGGCCAAGAGCGTTAGGCATTTGGGCTGTAATTTGTGATCAAGTCACTGTTCAGCACGGTCTCTCCAATTAAACCTTTCCCTGTGCAACTGGTATGAGCTCAGCAAATTCCTTAAAATCTAGGCATCTTTGTGATGCTATGGAGAGACTATATACAACATATAAAGGGGGAATGGTGTGTGTGTGTGTGTATATATATATGTATATAAATATGAACTATTTTGAAGAAAATCTATGAGAAAGCAGCAGTTAATAATTAATTCCTTTTGGTCTTCAACAAGATAAAATGCAATCCGAAAGGAACTTGGTTTGTTCCAAAGAGGCAATTTGCTAGTTGATTTCATTAACATTTCTATCATGTAGCAATCAGTTAGTGGTGGTTACTTAAAATAAAAAAAAAGTAAATTCAAAATTACCAGGCTGTACGGTGAGTTTTTTTGGAGCCTGAATTATTGTAATATACAGGAAGAGGCAATATCCTGAGGCTGGGCATTCATTGGTATGGGAAATATTTGAAAGTAATACTCTGGAAAAAACTTGCAAAGGTTCTGATCCAGCTTGTAAGTTTCAGATGCTCCTGAACTCAAAATGTTTGGATTAAGGCTGAGAGGAAAGTGGTTTTCTTTTGTTTTGTTTTGTTTTTTTTTCTTTTGTTCTTTTTTTCTTCCTCTTCCCTCTGCTGACCCCGCAAACTCAATGTATTTCTAGGAATACTTTTTTACTCTTCTGCAAAAAGATTAAGTAAAAATTCCTCAGGTTTGACAGGGGAAACAATGTCCCCCCCACCCCAGTTTCAGGCCCCTTGCTTTCCCCCTGATGTGGGTGAGGATGCTGCCATGGTGCCTGTTGGTGGAAGATCCATCAATAAAACCTGGGAGTGCTGTGTGCTGGTGCCCCGTGAGGCTGCATGTGCAGAAGCACAGTCGGCTCGGGTAGACAGCATGCACCGTGCCAGGGATGACCATGATTTGTTTTGTTCTCTTCTCCCATCCAGAGTACAAGAAGAAGTATGGGGAAGAGCACGGCTCTTGCCAGGCGGGGATTGCCGGCTTCTTCACCGAGGTGAGCAGGGGGAAACGCGCATGGAAGGGAAGGGGTTGGTGAGTGGCTCTCCCGCCGTGTGTCCCAGGAGGGGAGCTTGGACAGTGGACTGAGCACTGGGCATGGTCCTTTCTGCCAGCAAACACCCTCCTGCCTCGTCCGCCCTCCTGGGCACCTGCATCTTGCACAGCACCTGCCCAGAGGTTTGTATGGAGGTGTACATATAAGGCTGCGGACAAGAATAAATGAGTAGGCTCTGGGAAACATCCTTTGGGAATATTTTTGTGTACATCCGAAAATGTGCATGGAGATATCTCTGTGTCTAACATTAACTCTTTGCTTTCAGCAGTGATGTAAAACAGTCCTCCCTGAACTGTTCTGTTTATGTGTGTGTGCATGTGGGTATAGGTATTAGTGTGAATATATACACGTGCCCATACATATACATAAGATAAAGACTTATTTTTTCACTTCTGCTTCAGTTCTTTATTTCAAAAAGATGGAGAAAATATAGTATGGTAAAGTACATGCTCCAGAGCTGTTCTAAATATCAGACCACATTCTTTCCTGGTCAGAAGTCTGTCAGCTATTTTTCAGTTATGTCAGGGATAAATTTGTTCCCTTATGTACATAGTGATGTTTTTTTGTAATGTTTTAGGGTTGGATGGTTTTCTGGTTTTTGGGGGTGGGCTTTTTAAGAATTTATTTTAAGGAAAAAAAAAAAGACTTATTTCAGGTTATTGTCATGTCAGGGATATACTCCCTCCTAATTATATGAGCGCTGGTCTGCAGAATTTATTGTTCAGGCTGATATAAGCAGAATAAGTGTCCCCTCTGAAATGGCTGAAGGTGAACCTAGGATGGCAGGCAATGTTGCCACAGTGGCACTGACTGATAACTGAATGTTCAGCAGCAGCAGCTGTTTCCTGGCTTGCCTGCTCTCTCCAGCTTGTTTCTGTTCCCATGCTTTAAATCCTCCTTTGCTGCCCTGGTTCAAAAGATATCTTTGAACTTTCATTGCTTCAGCCTGATGGCAGCTCACTGAGCAGGAAACACAGATAAATGGCTTTTTGGGTCAAACATGCAAGCCCTTGCCGTATATTCAGCACTGCTGATGGTGGTCGTTCCTGCTGGTAAATGATCCCTTGACCTCAAGGGCGTGACCCCTCCCCAGGAGAAAAGCTGTTGCCAAGCACATCCTGCTCTTTGGTTGGGTTTGCAATCCTATTCTCATAGTCTTATTAGGAAAATCCCTTGTTTCATGTCTCCCCTTGGCTGGAATTGGTCACCCAAAAAGACCCCAGACGTGGGCGTTTTCCCACAAGGATGGAGTTCGTCCATGGCCTTGCATTGAACGGAGATGTGAGGCAAAGCAGCTGTCCTTGTGTCTCCTCCAGGGATGGAGAACTTACCTAGTTTTAATACTTTCCAGGCTTAATACTTCCCAGGCTTAATTTCATCCCTTGCTGGAGGTATTTAAAACCACATCCAGGAGTAAAGTTTCCCTGCAAGAATGCTGGATGCTTTGGGGCAACATTTTTGCAGTCTCTCTTACATGTAAATGTACCTTTGATTTTGATTCAAAAGCATTATCCATGAGCATCTGCTTTTGGATGCTGGATCAAACTTTGCCTGATTTCTAGTCTTTGAAAATCCTGAATTATGCTGGGTGTCTGGAACCAACTATAGCCAGGTTGTCTCTCAAAGAGCAGAGCGTATCTGATGACAAAGCAAGGCAAAATGTTCCAACCATGACATAACACTCTGCTTGTTGAGTGCACGGCAGCTCCTTAGCTTCATGGTTGTAAAATCAAAACCCTTTATGCTGTATCTTTCGTGTTTGGTTGATATAGCATGTCAGCCAGCATTGAGGCACAGTCGTAGCTGAGTGGTGGGTCTGGGTGGTCTGGGGACCTTCTGTCACTTGGTGGAGTTCTTCAGGTCTTCTGGGAGATGTTTGGGAAAGGCAGCAGGTGGAGAGAGATTTTTGGGAGGACTGTCTTAGCGGGGGTAAGTTTGATGGTTAATAAGGCTGACGAAGGTCTTTCATTGAAGTGGAAGAACAGCTGAGCAGAAGTGGCCCATAAGAGAGGAGACCATGTGTCTCCAGGGTGCAGAGAGTGACCTCCGTGTTTGGGAAGAAGGATGTTCTTACATGCACACAGAATGGAAACTGTTACAGATGGGTTTATAGTTGGAATTTTAAGTTAATATACTGTCCCTTCTCCATCACTGCATAAAGCATGAATTTTTGTCCAATTTTGATTGTTATTTATTTTTTTCCCCATCCTTTCCTCCACACCCTTGTGTTTTTCCTGTTATAGGAGCTGGTCATCATGGGGGCACCAGGATCTTATTATTGGACAGGAACTGTCAAAGTACTGAATCTCACTGACAACACATATTACAAGCTGAACGATGATGCTGTTATAGCCAGACGGTACACGTACCTTGGTAAGCAGCTCTCTGGTGCTCACTGTAAGGATGGGTCAGTCCAACAACATATTTCAAAGCTTTGATGCTATAAAGTTGATACTGACCTTCTTTTTCGGTGGTGTAGAGTATTTTTATGAAAAATGTGAAAGGAAGAACATCTGAATCAAAGAGTTACTTACTTGTAAAGAAATATAGTCAGCCACAATACTGCATTTTTGTTTGCTTGGTTTTTTTGAAAAACTGGTGTATTTTTTTTGCCTAATATAGAAAACGTGTTTCAACTGAAAAGCAAGTTGGATGGTAGTGGGCCTCCCACATTCTTACTTTTGCCCCACGATGGTCAAATTATTTGTCCTTGGTTAGGCTGCATATCTGCTTACCCCTGTCTTTAAAAATCAGTTCAATGTCCCTAAAATACTGAATTTAAAGGCTCCAACTAATCCCCAGTTTCTAAGACTGTTGAGAACTAGAAGGCATTTGAACCAGGCAGTAGTTTGATATTGTTTGACTGAAGACTCACACTGATGTCTCATTTTCCCCTTAACTTTTAGTCTTTAAAAAAATACCACTTGGAAGATACTACTTGGTGATAGCTAAATGAGGAGTGTATATATACATATTTGAGGACATAACTAGGTTTTGCCACTGATAGACCTGAGTTATAGTGTTTACCATGTAGACAAGAGCCTCATAATTTATAGCAGAAGAGAAAGGCAAATACAAGACAGCCTTAGAAGGAAAGCACTCGACTCATCTTTAGTTACTATATATCATTTTAATATATCAAATAAGACTAAATCTTTGATCTTCTTTCAAATACACTCTTTCTTTCTTTGATCTATCCTCCCATTTTTTTTCTTGGCTAAACAAAAATCTTTTAAAGACATTAACTGCTCTGACCTCTTTGCCTACTGTCCTCCGCTCTCCTCTCTGACTGAAAAGACACACAATTTTCCAAACCTTCCTGGGCAGTGATTTTAGCCATGGGAGAATACTTCTGTCTGGTCAATGTAGGAGTGTTGCTCTTTGACATGATACTTTTACTGTGGTGACGTGTTCTCTTTGTTCTGTTTGTGTGTGCATGTTATGGTTTCACTGCTTCTGGTTCTGGACTCACGGTTCCTGAACTGCTCCCTGTACCTGCTTCGCATGTTCCTCACTGAGCTCCCCACACGCCTTTCTTCTCTCAGCTTTTAGGAGAGTACTGGAGAGCACACTGTTATTTCCCACCGCCGTGAGCTCTTGAGTTGACTGTTGGCACATCCTGAGCAGAATGGTTGTTGAACACTAACAATGTGCAGCCCAGGAGGAGCACTGAAACCCTGATGAGCGTGATCCAGCTGGCTGACCTGTTTCTCAGGCTCTTCCCTTTTGTGATTATTTATTTATTTATTTAGCCTCTCTTCTCCCACCCCACCCCATCTCCATCTCAGGATATGCGGTGACAGCAGGTCATTTCTCTCAGCCGACTACCACGGACATTGTAGGAGGAGCTCCCCAGGATGGAGGCATCGGAAAGGTGTGGCTTTTTGGCAAACAATAATGTGGTCAGATGCAATGGGGCAAAAAAAAAATAATACTGATGCAGTTCCTGTGTGTTTGAGAAGCCAAGAGATTTTTGCCTACAGGGTAGTTTTAGAGCACTGAGCAGGGGGGGAGGTGAAGTAGTTTGATGAAGTCATCAAATTTTCTTGACCTGTCCTCCTAGTGCCTCACATCCCTCACACCTCTCTGTCCTCTCTCTTGGAGGCAATGTTTCTTTAACACTGCTTTTGTTTAGGATTTGTAACATATAGTTATCAATTAAACCTTGCCTGGAAATGAAAAAAACTTGGAAAATATAGTTTGTCTTCTGCTTGTTTTCTTCATGCATTTGACTGTTTCAGTATTTACTTCAGGATAACATCTCTAATAGCATGAAAAGCCATTTACTAGGCAATTTGATGTACTTCTTAGAACTTCATAATACATTGATGTTTAGTGGATTGGAATCTGGGTTTCTGCCACCTGTACTTAGGAATTTGGTCTCTTGAGAAGAGAAAAAAAAAAAAAAAGAGAGGGTTTTCCTGTAGGCATACATATGTTTGATATCCCAAAGATGTAAGCAAGTGAATGGCTAGGTGTAGATGGCTGTTGAATTAGACGTGCCCGGTACCAGCAACACTATCCCTTGGTTTACACAGATTATTTTTGGCACTAGCCATGTCCCAGGGCATAGCAGTGCAAATGGGGAAAATGGAATAAAAGCGGAGGATGAACTTGGTACACATACCTGACCTGGTATGACGAGCATGTATGGGATGTAGTAGCAGTGCAGTTGCTACTGAGAGGACATGTGCATGGGAAAGATGTAGCTTCCTTGTCCCAGGTGCTCTGTTATGGCTGCTCCAATGCACCTTCTTTCCAACCCGTTTTCTCTGTGTAACATTTAATTTCTGTACAGGGGAGGGGGGGGGAAACATCTGCTAACGTGAGATCCATGAGAAAGCAGCTGGCCCTGTAGTTTACAGACTACAGCTCTAGTTGCAAAAGCTCCAATTACTCTACCTTGGCACCGAATGTGGGTAGCAGAAATGCATGGTAAAGGGGCATTAAGAGGTGTTGAGTATAGGACATTACACTGAGCAGTCCTGTTGTGCTTTTCACACTCTCTAATAAGCTAATCCTTTCCACTTCCCTGACAGAAAGTGATTAGTTTTGTCACACCCTTTTCACTGAAGGTAAAGCTAAGATACTTAATGATACTGAGTTATTTTTCCTAAGTTGCCAAGAGTGTCATTAGTTAAGACTGAGCTTGGAGTCATGACACCTGGCAACATGCTCTTGCTGCTAAACATGCCACTACAAAACCTAGGGAGTCCTTCATACCTAGAGCAAATGTCCATGTAAATCTGTGCTGTGTTCTCAGCTCAAAACAGCTTCGAACTCTGTCTTGCCACCTATTAGTAGCTCACCACATATTCAACTATGACAAGTTCTTGGCTCTGCCATATGGCCTTGGAAGTAAGGGATCCTCTGTCCTGCAAACTGCGTCAGCACCTGCTAGGAGAGAGCCTGTCAAATGCTGGAAGAGTCTCAAACGCTGACTGAGACAACCTTGGTGACAAAGGGAGTCCCTTTCTACAGGCCATATATTTTAGGTTTTAAATTTTGGTACAAGGTCTGTTACTGAACTCATATCAATGCTTTTATCCCCAAGAGTTCCTGGTTAAACTGTGTAAACGAGAAATGACTTGACTGTGTTTGAATAGTTTTCTGATTTACAGATTGTTTCAGACAGAAACAGTGCAAATGCCTTGGGTGGTCTGACTGGAATTCTACTCTGACCTTTGCTAAATTATCATGAAGTTTGCAGTGCAGTATGTGCAGGCACGTGTCCCTGAGAAGGGAAGGCTGGATAAGGGAAAGGGAGCATGGTTATACCTTCTCAGCCTTTTGCCCTGCTTGTTTCTAGGCAGTTCCCAGATGCCATTTATTTGAGAGTTGTAAAGTTCCTTTACTTGGTGCTTTTAAATGCTTACATGTGCACATACGCACAGTACACCAAATAAGTAGGCGACAAGATACTATTCAAACTTTTCTTGTGATGAGGCTTGTGATTCATCAGGAAAATGGGGAACTCAGTTTTGTCTTTTAGAAGAAGACTGAGCAATAAAGTGGTCATGAAATTATGTCTTAGCAATAGCCATGGCCATGATCATGATTTGGATATTATCTAGAAAGCACCAGTGCTGTATCATTATTTGCTTTGTGGTTAGTATTGGTTAACTTTGTTCTTTTTTCACTTTTCAGGTTTATATTTTCAGAACAGACAGACGATCGGGTTCTCTAATAAAGATTTTTCAGGCTTCAGGAAAAAAGGTGGGCTTTTTTTGTGCATATGTTTTCTTTTAAGGGATAGAAAAAGGGGGAGTAATGGCGGGGTCACCTCAGAGCATCATTTTCACCCTACTGCTTCATGAATTGTCAAGCAAATTCTGTTTCTTCTTATCCTCCCAGAAGACCTAAACCTATTGTACAGATCAGCAGTACGCCCTTTCTCCTGTAACAGTCGTGACTGCAACGTCTGCTCAGTGCCCATGTGACTGACATTTAAGGTCTTGCTGAAAGTTGTACTAGTGGTTCTCTTTAGCCTTACGCAAATGTATCAGTGCCTTCTGAGATGTGGGACGTGGGGTGCCCGGTAACCCTAGATGCAGAGATTTCCTCTTAGTAGCTGTGTCTCGGGGGAAATGAAGTGGGCGGTATATCTAACTACAGATAACAACAAAAAAGATGTCTTATTTGGGAATAACGCGGTGAGGAAATTATACCCGTTTCCCGGGGTTGCCTGTGTTATCCTGGAAGGAGAGGAAATGCAGAAGAAAAAAGTTAAGCATGGCTTGTGGCTGTAGGGAGACCCGCCACTCTCGGAAGGATGTAAAGTGTTTGACTGTATCATCAAGTTGGGAGTGTTAGAATGTTTTGTTATTTTTTCCGAACTAAATAGTTGCAGTCTTTAAAACATGCCTGGAATAGGGGAAAACTGCAAGGATGTGTAGGTGGACGGTGTGACTTGTATTCTGGGGCCTCTCCAAAATTTTTCATTCTCTGCCGTAGCAGAAGTGCAGCCATCTTGAAAGGAAAAGACCTCCCAGTTCATCCAGGGCATCTCCTGTGTTTGATTGCTTCCTGTTAGTTTCTTTCCCTGTTGACTTTTAAATGTCCCTAAGGATGCGCTCCTGAAGAACTATTCTTCAGCCTAATAAACAGAGCTATCAGGAAGTTTCCAAGTGTCAGCCAAAAACTTTCCCTTTTCAATTTAATTGCATTATGTGTAACTTACCTGATCAAGTATTTACATCCTTGAAGTACTTCTAGGCTGCCATCTCCTTCTTCCCCATTAGCATCTGTCTTCTACAAATTCTCTAAAATCTAAATGAGAGTTTTATTTTAAAGGGAAAGCTGTCCTAAATCACCCTTTCTTTGTTTTGCGATTGAAATATAACCAGACATGCTCAGCAATGAGCACTGCTTGGAACTGAGCTCTCACAGAAGGCTGCATCCTTCCCAGCAGTGTGAAAGTTCATTGCTCTGACATTCTTTTTAGGCAGGCATTAAGAACAGGCTAGTTTCTTCCTTCACTTTTTTTATTGCTGGAGTCTGAACTAGGAAATCAAATGCAGATGAGAAAAAAGAGAATGCAGCGCCTAGTTACAAACGTTAAGTGCGCAAACTTCAGGTTCTCTCAGCGCTGTGAACTCACCCACGCTGCAGACGTACCATGTTGCAGTTAAGTAAATAATGGCCTTTCCCTGAAAACTGCTTGAATACATAGTGAAATGCTTTTCATAACTTTCGCTCCTTATGCATGAGAAATTTGTTTTAAAACCTTAGTGGATTAAAAAAAAATAAACAAATAAAAATCCGCAAGGGAACTTATGCTTCAAAATAAGTGGAATCAAGTGATGTCTGAGGTCTGACCTTAAACCCACACAAACACAAAAATCTGAGTTACAAACAGAAACTCTATCCTTAACTCACCCCTCTATATATATTTAGCAGCTTTTAGATCTTACGGACTGCACAGAATAGAGTTGCTGCTGCCCATCTCCTACCATGCCCGGTAGCTCTGGCTTGAGCATCTAAACTTCTCAGGCATGGGAGACTGGGGGTCAGAGTTCTGCAGTGAGGAATGTAAAAGCATGCAAGAAATGTGATTCATTCTTTTAAATCTAAATAATTATTTCTGTAACGTCAATTTCTCCTACTATGTAAACAGCTCTCAATTTCAAGTGAGAAGAAGTATCTTTTAATTTTTCCTTTGGAAGCTGCTTTTAATTTTGAGATTATGGTTTGTAGTTGGTCTCAAAGAGTAAGCCCTGTGGTACCTTTGCAGAAGTGGATGAAATAAGGGTGGAATATCGTTCTTGCTTTTGGCTTCCTTTTTGTGTTTAAATGTGTTTTGAAATTCATAATGTGGGTGCTGGTTGAGAGATTGTTGGCATCTAATGTTCGTTCACCTATATAAAAAAATAATGTGTTTCTTAAATTTAACCAATTAAGTTTTATCAAGCAATAATAACTGGAGATGGAAAGTGGCTGAGGTTTTTTGTGTATCAACTGAAAAGCTTTTCTTAAAAGTCTTCTTTCTGTGTCAACTCACCTGCCTGTACATGAGAGGACAGATACAAACAGAGCAGGGGAAGACAGTCCATAATCAAGAGGCAATTTGAGATGCCTCTTTTCATGGATAACCTGCCGCTTGCCTGTTTTTCTTTTCTTCATTTCTTTAAGGTGCCCCCAGAAGATCTGTGGTACCCAACTTCAGGTCTCTTTAGGAAGTCTGGCACTGGGCATGAATAATCACTAGCCAGGTCTTGGTTTGGGAACCCCTTCCTGGTTTTAAGCACTCAATAAGTGAAAGCTAGTTTAAGAAAGCTCTTTAAATGTCTCACTTAAGCATGTTCAGAGTTTAAATTTTATTCTGTTGGTAAAACATCCAAGCTGATACACTGTTACAGTGAAGTGTTTAATTCCTGACAGAATTATCCCTTAAGCTTTCTCTGTAGGAGTGCTTGTAAGTGATAAAGCAGCAAGTCATCATTTGAAATGAGAATAAAAACCAAACGCCTAAATGACTTCCTCCTGTGTGTGGGCAGATACTGAATGCTTTGTTGTGACTCGGCTTGGTTACAGATGGGCTCTTACTTTGGCTCCTCCTTATGTGCAGTTGATCTGAACTCTGACGGGTTGTCAGACCTGCTGGTCGGAGCACCTATGTTTTCTGAGATCAGAGATGAGGGTCAAGTCACCATCTATATCAACAGAGGAAACGTGAGTATGTACAAGAGATGACTTGGGAAGGGACAAGGGTGTGGGTCTGGGCAGGATAACGCTAATGTCCTCCCAGCACTGCATGGTGAAACTTGGTGTCTCAAATAATGGGGCTCTGGATGTCTGTAGCATGAAGTCACGGAAAACGCATCTGGTATCATGGTTTCCCAGAGACCAGCCCACATTCATCACAGAGCTGTGAATCTTTTGAGGAGGTCTGGGAAAGTTTCTGGGTTTATGTTGAAACTTGGTGGGATTCGTGGCTTTACATGAATTTGATGCCAAAACCAAGGAAGAGTCAGCAGCTTTGACTGAGTTTCCTTTGTATTTTGGGTGGTCACTAGGACCTACAAATTAGGATACAAGTATTTGGGGATTTAGGAGACCTTGTGAAGAGAAACCAGAGATTGAATTGATGTTATCTTTACATTATGCCCCATATATAGACTTTAGGGGAAGTTCTTATCAGCTGGTACTGTTGGATTTCACATGACCCAACAACAGTCTTGGAAAAGTCCGAACTTTCTTGCATTGGCAAAACAAGATCATTCTTCTGTTGTATTTATAGGGAAAAAATGGTTATTTAGATATTATTAAATATTTATTATTCAGGTCCCAAACGTCCTGTCTCAAAGGAGGAGTTGTTACAGGCAAAAATGCAGTTGGCTTGCTTCATCAGTATTTTGTGAACTTTGACGTATGGAGTTTGTTTATGCTAGACTTTACATTCACCACAAATCCCATAGGCAGCATTTGTGAGACTTCAGGATTGCTTTTGGTGTAATTTTCTTTTCCGTTTTCACTCCTTTAAATGAGTTTTACTTTATCAGTTAAATCCACAGGCTGTCCCACTTCCGATCCTGCAGTGTTGCTGCTGGGTCCTCAGGACAGCATCCAGAATGCCAAGCAGAGAATGGCCAACACTTCCTGCTCGCAGGAACAGCATGCATGAGTTAGTTTTTATCTTCCATAAAACAGTCAAGAAGCTAGTAGGAGTTTCTTACACTCCTGCAGCAAGAATTACTTGCAGGAGGAGTGGATTGCAGGATTGTGGATTTTATTATGGGGTTTGGATGTTTTAAACTCTGTTTCAATCTGCAAGCACCGTTGCTTAAGAGGTCGTTGCAGCGGATCAGAGAAAACTGCATTGTCATACAAACGTGCGTAGTGATGCTAGATTTAATACGTTCGTATTTTGCCCTTTCCTATGAGGACTGCAAAGAAATGAGTTGTGCATACAGGCCTGCCTGTGTCCTCTCTGTTGTGTTTCAATTTCATTATGTGGGATTTTCTTAAAGTCAGCAACTCCCCGCAGCCAAGAAAAAGATTTTATTACATGTTCCAGAGGGCAGTTTATTCTCATTCACAAAGGAAGCAAAACCAAAACAAAACAACCCTTGAGGTGGGTACAGGGTTGGATTGCGTAACTAAATTTTGTTTTCATGTGGAAATGTTCCTTTCCCCTTGAGGGAAGACTGCAAGAAACTAAAGCTTATGTATCTGACCAGAAAGTGGGTGGGCAAGAAATACCAGATCCATATAAGGCTTCTCATGGCACAGGAGTACAAAGCCACTTTATTCTGAACTTTCTGCTGTCTCTTTATTGCATTAAGGCCCTTTTCTTATTCTTGATTTCAGAAGGCTTTTTGGGGACTTTGCATTAATCCTTCTGTCCATACTCAAAAAGTTTTCGACCTCAGTTGCCCAAATGTTCTTTGCGTAGGGGAAAATTCTCCTTAACTCACTGGGGTTTGCCTGAATAAGCCTGGACTGAGAATTTCACTCCTCAGATGTAATCTGACAGTAGAACAAGCTCTGGGCTGTTACATTTTAGGCATCTGGAAACCTTCACGAGCTCACCAAGCCCTGTGACTGCATTTAGTTACATCATTGAGTTATCGTTTCGTTAATTTAGCATTTTGGTTATATCACGCGTGCACTCTTTTTTTTTTTTTTTTTTCTCCCCTTAAAACTAAAAGACAGAAGATGATTAAAAAAACCAAATAAATTAGTTTTTTGGTTCCCCCGTGATCTGTGTGCGGTGAGGGTGAGAGTCAGACTGCAGCCCTGCCCCAGGTGCTTCCTACAGCACATGAGCAGCTCCCATGGGGGGGAGCTCAGCTTATCCAGGGCTCACACCATTTCCCTGACCCTGTTTTATTTCCTGCTTGCTAGGGAGTGCTGGAAGAGCAGCTCATCCTGGATGGTGATGGCGCCTACAACGCACACTTTGGGGAGAGCATGGCCGCCCTTGGCGACATTGATGACGATGGCTTCCCAGGTCAGTGCTATTTCCTCCTGGGCCATTTCCCTGGAAATGCCAATGGGGCTGGCAGCACTGGTGATCTCCTTGCATGGCTGGGTGCTGTGTGGTATCTGTTGCTGCTCCCCACCTGACCAGCAGCTGGGCTCGCGCTGAGGACAAGTGTGCTTGTGTAGGATTTGTCTGCTAAAGCCCTTTGGAGCTTATTGTCCTTGGTGTGGGTTTAGTCCGTGTCTATGCAGCTCACACTGCAGTCTCATTAACATTGTTTTGCTTTCCTTGCTGTTGCATTTTCTTCTCTGCACAGTTTATAAAAGGCTTTAGATACCCATTCCCCAAACAAAACAGAAACTTATGGCTAATTTCTTTCCCATTTCCTCATGTATTCAAGCCTTTCCAGTTTTGCTGACATAATCACATCTCTTATCATGAGGTGTAATTAAGAAGTAATTTCTCACTCCTGATAGCATGTATTCTATTAATAATTTCTCTCCTTTGCTTTATTCTACCCCTGCTCCTTTTGCAGGCCCCATGCTCTGATAGCAATAGGTGAGAGCAGAGTGTTGATGCTGGCGCCTTTTCTGCCCTGATTTCTGGCAGCACAGATTAAGGACTTCAAACCGAAGGCTGACTTTCTCATTGTGTGTCTGGATTTATTTCTTCCAGGCAACTTGGGGCACAGCATCCCGTTAAGCCTAACTCAACCTCATTGCAGGTTGCCCTCACAAATGAGGGGCATGCTCTTCCTCTGCACTTGAACATGCATTGGTGTGTTCTGGTTGCTGCTTGTGGGTCAGTTGTGGTGATGGAGAGACTGCAGAGATGGATCAGGCTGTGGATATGAAGCCATCAGGAAGAGTTTAATTTTAGCAGCTGCATAGTTGCTAGATCCAACTTGGAAAGGAGAATGGAAGGGGGGATCACTCTTTCTGCAGGAGTTTGCAGTTAAATTGGGTCAAATGTCATTTGACAGTGCACCCCCAGCAGCCTCTTTTTTCTTCCTTCCCATCCATTTAATACACCCAGCCTCATTTTGGAGCCTTGGATTTTCAAGCAAATGTAATGTAGAGCTACAATAAATGTTTTGCCAATGCTGTCTTGGTTCCCAAAGCTGATGTTCCCTTGTGTTGGAGATTTTTATACAAACGGATTCTAAATTAATTTTTTGAGCATAGTTGCTGGTTAATAAACACACATTTTCGTAACAAGCAGATGTTTCTAATTAGGCACAACATAGCCACATGGGTGTACAAATTCATATGCATTTGTATATTTTTTTTTTCTTAAGTTTATCTTAACATAAGCTCTTCATTAAATCAAACAAGTTCCTTCTAGCCAGGTTCATCATAGGGAGCTATTTTCCTATGGATAGCTGGCTTCTAAAATTGTGAAGAAGCTGGATTAATGGAATGGATTGTGAAATGTTTATAATCTGGACTGTTTTACAGATGTTGCCATTGGAGCACCTAAGGAGGATAACTACGTAGGAGCAGTGTACATTTACCATGGGGACGCCAATGGCATTGTACCTCGGTACTCTATGGTATGTGACACTATTGTTTAAGATACTTATCTGAAGTCACTTTCTTAGGGCCTGCAGAAATAAATCATACTTAGGGGCCCCTTTATGGGTAGCCTCATCATAGCTCTACATCCTTTTCTCAGTCCTGGTTTGAAGATGGCTTCTCCCAAAATTTGTCTCTATCTATGCTGTAGAGTAAAATTATGTTAGTGAGGAGATATTTTTCACTGTCTTTTGCTACAGTTATCAGCTCTAGCTTCCTTATTGAATGTCAGTTTTTAGAGATAGTGCTGCTGCAGAGGAGAAATGAAAACCCTGGAGAGGTACAGATTATACAGAGGCCAGTGGGCAGTCGGGAGGTTGCACTTTTTCCTGCAGAAGAAGGCTTAGTGAGATGGAAGAGGTACCAAGTTTTCTTTTGTGCCCCGCAGAAGCCTCTTTACTCATCTTGCTGGCCCTCTCCTTGAGATGTGACAATATATCACAAGGCAGTTCTTGGGTGCCATTCCCCTGACTGTTAGTATAAAGTAAAGTCTTGGCTGGGATATTCGATAGCATCTTGTACAGAGATGACACAGTGCAGTTTAGCTACTGCAGGCAGGCAGTGGAGAAGATAAATTTATGCTCGTGCTGCCCAACATGTGTCCTCTAGTCTCTGTCTAGCACATTTCTTTTTTTCAGAGAGCCTGAATCTTCCCTCCCTCTGTGTGTTTGAAGTTCTGTCTGTTTTGTTTTGTTGCTGGGTGGGATCCTTCACAGTAAATCAATTTAAGCAGGATTAAAGAGTTTAGTGGTTATATTGGAGACTCAGACCATAGAACTTTAGTCCTTCCTTTTATCATGTATATGCCATGCGCCGCTTTTTAGAAAAAAAAAAAGAGGTTAAATGACTCTTTATGGATACTTCTAAAAGGCACTAATGTGTGGCATGTGGAGGATTCTACCCGTTTCTTGCTGAGAGCCACTGGTTGGGAGGTTCTTCTCTGGCTGTTGCCTGCAGTTTCCAGCTCTTGCTGAAAAGGGTCAATTTTTTTTTTTTTTTTTTTTTTGTCATTCATGGGAAAAAGTTACATTTTTGAAAGAGGCCTGATCAGCAGGGTGGGAAGTGAAACATCCTGCTTGTGATCTCTCCCTGCCCACTGAAGCAAGGCCAGCAGACATGGTGTGTGCCTCTCAGCTTGGTCAGTGGGACAAAGCCCAGCTCAAGAGGGTGGCAGGGTACCGTGGTTGTTGACTCTTTTCCTATCGTTGTCCTGTGTCCTGAGGCAGCCGATGGGGCACCAGTTACAGGCAGTGTCTCTGTGCTATTGCCCAGTGTCTGCTGCAAGGCACCAGCCACCCCACTGGTTCATCTCCTATGTGCCACCAAAAAGCTGTGTAACAACTTCAGCTCTTTACCTACTTGCCCTGGATTTGAACCCAGAGGTGAAAGACTTTTTGGATCCTATTACTATACCCCTGAGCCATCCTAATGCCCTGTATTTCCTTTTTAAAATAAGCTGAGAGAGGTGGAGGGGGGGGGGTCTGCAGGGTATATGTTTTCACCCTTTTCATTTTGTTAGCTTTTTTCACCCCCCTTTTCTTTGTTTAAATTGCTGATCAATGTCATTCCCTAACGTCCCTTCGGCGGCTTTAGCTGTGGCTATGAGCAGAAGCAGCTTAATTGGCTTTGTGACATGCTGTTTTCATTCATGGCACTTGAAAGCTGAGCAGCGTTATACCTCTGCCTGCTAGACCGTAATAGCCTGCAGATGTCCACGGGGATGTTTGCAGGCGCGATTTACCACCCCAACTGGGACTCCGCCCCCACCCCCCAAATGTGATGCAAGTGTAACGTGGGGAGGTAGTTACTTCCAGTTGTCTTAATCTTATCTGGCCATGAGTAGGAAAAGGAGATCTGTACATGGCAGAGCACTGGTTTCCCTTTAAACTAACTGTCAGGACTGCAGGATATCTTTCTTTCCCTCAACTTGTCTTTTTTTCCATTAATTTCCTGCCTGACCTTTTGTTCAATATTCTGTCCTTTTATGGGAGGGCCAGGAAAAGCTGGCTGCATGTCACAAGCTGTGAAGCACCACCAACAGCTTCAAAATGACTTTGTGGCATTGGTTTCCTCTGTCTGTAACTTCTGGGTGTTGGTCTGAGTTCAGGTCTTGCACTGGTGGCCGAGAATAATGAATGTGAGCTGAGAGACATCTGATTGCCTCTTTAGAAAATGAGATTTTGGTATAGTAATTTGTTTCAGACCAAGGCATTTTCAATTCAAAAATGTTTAGAGAAAGTTTTTGTGTTAGCAATTAAAAAGAAAAAAAAGAAACTATTTTAGAAGTTAATTAATCTTTGCGTTGGGGAGGCAGAAATCAGATACAGCTTCCAAACTGACACAAAATACTGCATAATAGCTGATGGAAACCAGAATTTCCAAGTGAGATGAAAATTAATCATTTTGACTTTGAGTATGCTGGCAAACTTTGTGAAAAGGAAAGGTTTTGCAGGACTTTCTGCTTCAATTCATCATTAATTTTGTTAAGGTGCTTCTTAAAACTTTCATTTACAGAAATGAAGGTAACACCAAAAAAAAAAAGTAAAATCTCTAGGGTGCAGTTAAATTTCCTCCCCCCAAAAGAAATCTGTTTGTTGTGTTCTTTATTTTGCTTGGGTCTGCATGAGGGTTGTAATACAGGTGTGTTTTTTAATCCAAGTCAACGCTGGCCTCCTCCTAGCCCAGAGCAGAAGGGCTTCCTGCAGTCAGCAGCCTTCCTGCTCAGGGCTGTGTGGGTGAAGTGCGAGCCTGCAGGTGTGAGGCACTCCCAGCCCACGGAAAACAAGATTTTTTTGCCATTAAAAAAAAAAAAAATCTTTGTGTTACTGACTGATTTCATTCATGTGTTTTCTGCTGCAGAAGCTGTCTGGGCAAACAATAAACCCGATGCTGCGGATGTTTGGCCAGTCCATATCAGGAGGAGTTGATATGGATGGCAATGGTTATCCAGGTATGTCCGCTATGTGGGAAATGCAGCAGCAGGCTGAGAAAACAGTAGAGCTGGTTGTTTCCAGGTTGCTGGTTCCTGCCATTGTGAAGGGCTGATGAAGCTGAGCATTTTCATCCCTTTCCCCTCTGTTATTTGAAGCTCCAGATAAGATTTTGAGCTGATTACTTGATTCAGCTGTTTGGGGAGCCGTGATGTAGGACTGAGATGTTAAAGCAGAGGATTTCAGTATCTAGCCAAGATTGTAAGTTTCTTGGAAGCTCCCCAGTCATGATGACAAACTGAAAAAAAAAAAATGTAGACAATAACATAATAGTAATAACAAAAAACAAACAATGAAGTAGAAGTTAAATAACACCACAGACATACTCATCCAGTTATAATACTTCTGATGTATTGATATTTGAAGGGACCATACAAATTACAGAGCATGTATGCTCTGTAATTTACCAACTGACTTGAGAGAACTGAATCCTGTGCCTCTTTTGTGACTGTCTCAATGTTACAAACATTTCAGATATGACTGTTGGAGCCTTCTTGTCAGACAACGTGGTACTTCTGAGGTGAGTCCAATGTCTTTTTCATCTCCTGTTGTCTTTTTTTTTGTGTCCGTTTTCTGTTTATATCTTATGTGGTCTAAGTCCTCCACCACTCTGAATTTTCTCTCTAGGTTATTGTGGTCAGAAGAAGCAAGCTGGATTATTTTTTAAGCAGAACCTTAGACATGGATGGTGTCAAAGAATACACAGTCTGTTTTAAACAGTGTAGTGAGGGTTGACAACACGTAGGACTCCCAGGGTTATGAAGAAAACAAAGGGTTAGAGCCTGAAGGGGATGTGATGCATCTCAGTGCCTTTTTAGAAAGGTTGCTCTGAATCTGTGAGGCTTTTTTTATTGTTCTTATATTTGCATAAAGTAAATAAATTATGGTTTAAGGGAACACAGTTGAGCAAAAAGCCAGCTGCGTATGATGCCAGGATGTAATTTCGCAAGTTTTAATGGGATGCAGAATGAAATAAGAGTCTTCAGGGAAATGAAATACGGAGACATTTGCAGTGCATGCAGGATTTGGGCTGCTGTTTCAAATGTATGAGTTAAGTGCAATTACTTGTTTCATCTGATGGAGAGGTGTGACAGCTTGGTTCACCAAATTATGGTGGTGGAGAGTTAGAGTAGGAGCTGGCTTGAGATGCATAGACTTGGGGAAGGGAATGGGAGGTCTGAATTTTGCCAGTAGCTCCATTGTTACACTTGTTAATATTTAATAGAAAAATCCTGTCAATACCTACATGTCATTAGACGTCACTAGGGACTTCTGCATCTTAATGGAAGGTACAGGGATATGGTGAGACTGGCAAGACAAATGCTGGAGCTGCAGAATGGATGTGCCAGCCTGCTTCCTGTTCAAGGCGGGAAAACCTTGGCTCTATTTGAAGCAATTAAATTAAAGAAAAAGGAGCTGCTTCTGTGAAAAGACATGCAGTGCCCCAGATGAGATCTTGCAGCCCCACATCTCCAGAACAACTAGAAAGAAAACTCTGCATTTTTCTCCTGCGTTGTTGTTACTTGCAAGGAGGGGAAAGGCAATCTGAAAGGCTTGCTGTGATGTTTAAAACAAAATACATCACAACAGCATGGTGACCTCTGTCCACGTGTTCCTGTGGGTTTCGGAGGAGTTTAGCAGATTTCTGAGTTTGCAGGCAGCCTGATTAATTGGTGCTACTGCCAATTTAGAACATGTCACTCTTGCTGAACCTTTAGATTCAGATTAAGATAAAGGAATCAGCATTTCTTTTCTTTTTTTTCCTGACCCCTGCAGAAGCCTTTGTGAGTCCTTTGGCCAAAACCAACAAATGTTTTGCCAAGTGGTATTAAAGGCTTTGGTGGAAGCCGTGGTGACTTGGGGCAGACTGTCGTTGTTGTAATGCTCGCATGTGTATGTGGCTGTTTAACAGATGCATTGTTTGGTTTTTTTTCCCCAGTGAATAACCAAGTGACCTAATGTTAAGGAAAAATCGCACAGTGCATCATGGCTGGAGAAATATTTTTTTTTTTTCTTGGAGAAATGTTTTTCTAGATCAATTGCAGCATTCACTCTTTTATGTTTCCTCAAGCGTTTAGAAAGAGGTTTTTTTTGAAGGTGTGAAACTATCCTAGGAAGTTCACTCTTTTTTTTCCTTTTTTCCTTCCCCCACCCCCCCATTGCTGTATATATTTCTAGAGTTAGCGTTTATCTTCATCCTCCATCTCAAAAGGCAAACTTGCACTGTTATTTCAGGCTGTGGTAAAAGAGTCTGAGCAGCTGTCTCAAAGATTGATGTGAATCTTGTTCCAGTCGATACGAATTTGGTGTAACCGCAGTCCCGGCTCTCTTCTTTCCCCTCTCCCCCTCCTCTAAATTAAGTGGCTTGTGAAGTGAGACTCCTGAAGTGGTTTGCTTACATGGTCTGGCCTTGCACGGCTGCTGGGACTACCATAGAAGTGAATCTGCTAATTGCTGCACATTTCACTTTTTTTTTTTTTTTTTTTTACTACTGGAGTTGGTTTTGGAAGAACATGTTCATGTTGGATATGTGCAGAATTGAAACCATGAGGAATAACACTCAGTGAATTTTTGGGCTGAAGTCCTGTGCTGGGAATGGCTCAGGAGAGCCTGGGTTTCTGAGCTGCTTTTCCCAACCAACCTGGGAAGGCTTCTGTGTTGTGTGAGAGAGGAGACCCACCTGGGCCCTGATGGCACTTGGCTTGCTCTGCTGTTCTGGCCGAGATCTTCTTCAGCTGGGAATAGTTGTAGCAATAACCCAATGCTGGAGACGCAAGGGTAGAAAGATTTTGTTCACAGTGCACTGGGTAACTCCTGCAACAGAGTTCAACAGCATGAAAAACAGTATTCAGTCCTTACCACTTAACCAATTAACAATTAGCCAAAATTAATTAACAATTAGCCAAACATTCCCTCCTCCGAAGACATGAATGTGGTGTCTGTTGTCCCTCATACTGTCAGAAAAATGATGTATGAATCCATCTCTTACCCCTGTGCTCCCTCCTTGACTTTCAGGTCACCAAGTTGACTGTAGACCATTCTCTGGAAACCTAAGGTCTCTGCCTACCCATTCCTGACCATCCAGGCTGCTTAGCCTAGCAGTCTTGCATGAACTTGTTGTCCTTGGTTGCTGTTGTGCTAATTTGGTTATCCTCTGCAGTTATGCAACTTTTGCTGGAGATTATTATTGTTATATATTATCGGTTTCCCCAGCTGCCTGTCTGCAGTCTGTATCTGAGCACTGAACTTCAAGCAGACGTTATGGTTCTCATTCAGACACTAGTAGTCTGCCAACTAGATCAAGTGCTAATTTATCTTAGAGTTCAAATGCACTCTCTTAGCTTTCATGTCTGCTTGGAACTGTGCAGTTTACCGAATTTATTTTCCTTTGGCTTGATGACTGAATGATGACTCAGTTCCAGTTCTCTGTTGATCTCCAGATCCAGGCCTGTCATTACCATGGACATCTCCATTTTCCTGCCCGCATCCATCAATATCACAGCTCCTCAGTGCCATGATGGCTTGCAGCCGGTGAACTGCCTCAATGTTACAGCATGCTTTCGCTTCAGTGGCAAGCGTGTTCCTGGAGAAATAGGTAAGGTACCTGCGCCAGCCCTGGACAGGTTTGCCTGGAGTCAGGGGCTCCCTTTGGAGACAGTAACAGAGCTTTTATGTCACATAAGTTGTTTTGAGGTGAGCCGGGCTATACAATTCCAGAAAGTTGTAGGCTCCCTGGGAACTTTCTTGGGCATGGTTTTGCCTTCCAAGGAGCCTGACATAATACTGGGGCAGTTTCTTCCTCAGGGAAAGGAGGGAAATGTGTCCTTGGGCTTACGAGGAGGACGGAGAACACAGAAGCAATTGATGCTTTGTAAGATCGTATTCCCTGTTTACGTCTTGATAAGACATTTCTGTATCCATATCCTCTATCAATGTTATAAGAAAGTAGGTGTGATTTGCTCTGGATTAATAGTTTTTGAAAGTCTACAAGGAGCTCTTGAAACAGAACACTATAAATCTGAATTCTTACCAGACACGAGGAAATCCTTTTCTGTGCATCAGTTTACCTGTCTGTAGAATGATTATAAATAGCCCAATATTTTACTGGTGGCACAAATATTTTCCAGGATAGTTAATCTCTGTAAAACACATGGAGTTTCTTGGGTGAGTGGAATTGCGTAAGGTATGTAATTATGCAAGCCTTTATGTCTTGGCTGCATTAGAATATTGCTTACATCTTTTACATCCCAATGTTTACAAGTCTTAGCTAGTGTGTGACCTGGTGTGGGATAGACACAGCATTTCTAAATATTGTAAGGACTGGGTTTATCTAGTTCAGCCACAAGGTTTTACCTTCACCATGCTTTAGGAATGGCAGAAGACTTGCAGTATGCTGCTCAGGGAGGATACCTCAGCCTCACAGCATGCTGTGGGTCTGCTGAGGAGCTGGGGGAAGCAATGCCTCCTTCTGCCCTGTGCCGCAGCCTTTCTGAGCTGCTGATCGAGGAGGGGGAGAGTTGCATCTGTGCATCCCAGAATTCAGAGCCTGCTGCAGTATTTGGATTTTAAAAGGCTTCTTTCTACTTCTCCTGCCATTCACATGGAGTGAGAACTACAAGCTGCTTGATGAAGTTGCTCTCTGCAGCTTGTCACTGTCACCTGAACAGCTCAAAAAAGTGGAGTTACTAAATTTCAGATTTCTCTGGATTCTAATATACTGGTGCAACTGAGACTTCAGTTTCTATTTTTGCACTTTTTCCTTCCCTGTAAATGATGACTCTCACCAGACAAATACATCCTTTAATAAAGTATTTTTTGTAATGGCTGCTACTCTGTTAAGAAAACACTTATCTCTAAGTGCTCCTGAGGTGTTAATTCCTTTCTGAAAATCACTGAATAGATTTTTGGAGTATCTAGGTTTTCTTATGTTCCTGGGGGTACAGTTTAAATGTTTCCTGTGCTTTAATTTCGTATTTCTGGACCTGTGGCTAAGAAATGAGCTGCCTTTGTTCCCAGTCTAAATATCTGTTCCCCTTGTTTGCAAAAGACCTATCTTCCTGCTTCATCATGTCTTGTTAAGAGCCAGATGAATCCCTCTGTGTTGTCATACAAACGGTACTCATGATTTATTCTGGTGAAAGCACATGTGCATCGTCTTTGGCAAGTAACATCTATCTCATTACAAGGAATTTTTTTACAATTAAGTAGATGATTATAAAACATCCAACCATTGTCCTTTTATACAATGCTTCTAGCAAAGTGATTTGTCTTGAAAACATTGCAGCCAGAACTATCTGACTGTATAGAACCCCTTGGGAATATGATTTGGATAAAATATCTCAAATAAGCTTTCAGTTTGTAATCTAACAGCGAGGCCATTTTAATTATGTTGCAATTGAAGAGTATCAATTAACAAAGGGTGGAACAATTAATGGAAATATTGCAACGGTTCCTCTCCTGTGTGGTTAAATATAGGGGGAAAAAATAGAATATCCTTTTAAGTACATAATTGTCCAGTTTGGACTCTGAAAGGCATATGTAGGTAAGCTTTGTGGCTAAAAGTGTCGGGATTGCCTCATCTTCGGATGTCTGGGGGCGGTCTGGTAAGTCAGACGGCGAGAACACAGTGCTCACCAGGAACAAAACTCCCCGGGGGCTTGTCAGCATGGACTCTCGAGATGCTGCTGCCTGGGGAAAAGCTGGGCGTTGCTCTTGCTTTTGGGCAGCTGGAGTTGGTCACCTACTGCACAATGTTTGAAAGTCAAGCTGAACACGCAGGCAGCATTCTTCTGTGGCAAATGTGTGTCTTCAATGCTTATTTGGATGTGTGGTTATTTCATTAACTAGCATGTGAAGGAAAGCTGTCTTCATTTAAGAGCCACAAAGATGATTAAGGGAATGGAGCATCTCCCT
>VZTO01023894.1:1806-61780 GCA_013400615.1 Syrrhaptes paradoxus | reverse complement strand
ATTCTGTGATTCTGTAATGCTGCCTCACGCTTGCATATAAACCTTCCCCATTCTCCTTTTTTTTTTTTTTTTGTTTTTTTTTTTTTCCCAGTGCTAGTTGCAATACTACTGGTCATATAACAGCTATTTGAGGATGTGTGTTTATTGGTACTGCTCGATACTGCCAATGACAGTGCAATTCCCATCCATTTTGTGGATACCGTTTGCAGACTACACTCTTCAGATGTATGAATCTATTGCTGAAATGGTTTCATCTGAACAAGAGCCATGCCCAAGCAAAGCATGTGCTCTGCACTGTGTGCCAGGCATTGTCTGACCATTTGCCTCTGCCTTTGCTGGAGAGCTGAGCATCTAGTTGTACGCCCACCAACATAGACAGCCTCTGGTACATCTTAGATGTGCAAGAAATTTTAAGTTTTCACACTTTCACCCTGTAATCTTACTCAGGCTGTTCCTCCCTCACTCAAGGGGCTGTTGCTTTGTCTCCCCTGGGGTCTCTATCTTCAGGGAAGAGAGAAAGGCTGTTCCTAGGCTGAATGAGCCAGGCTTCAGCCTGTTCAGACCGTCCTCTTCTGGGTGACCAGGACAAGAAAATAGATGCTGCTGGCATCTCTGTGCATCAAGTGCTGTTACTGCATTAATCTCCGCAGCAGCATGGAAATAAACTTGTGCCCACAGTCTGGATACCAATTTCCATAAGAATTATAATAATGAGAAAAGTGGATGCTCCTCTTCTTACCTGCATCCTACTGTTGTTTGGTGCAGGAGCACTATCTCTGTCTGTCTCTCTTTTTTCCAATCTGCTTGGGTGCAGACCTAAGACAGTGCTCTCCTCTGGACAGCTCAGAAGCAGGAATGCTGTAGGGATGTGATGTTCAGCGTATGCCTGGAGCAGTGAGGATGGCTCCCTACTTGGAAGCTAGAAACGACACTATGAGAGAGGATTTGAAACAAAGTCTGAAGTAAGGGGAAAAGGCAAGCTTTTTGGAAGAGGACAGGGAAAATGTCCTATGTATGTTGTCATTTGCTAGGGCAGGTTTTTTTAATATGTTTGTTACCTAATTGTTCTTTGCAAGCAAATTTCATTAATCATTTTCTCCTCAGAATTGCTAGTAGAGAAGGTAAAGAAACACATTCCTCTTCCAATGGCTTCTTGTTATTATTTACTAAGTTCTTAATTTTCTCCATGTTGTGCCTCCCCACCTCCGCTGAGTATCAGTACTATAGCTAGTAGTATAACAAGCACTTATGGATGTGCTTATTCTTGCTGAGTGTTTTGCTGCCTGCTTTTTGCGGGCTGTAGCATCATCTGAGTGGGTGACAAAGGGATGTGCTACATGGCCTGAGGTGTGTAACCCCTCCGTGAACACAGCCAGCTGCAATTCCTGTTTTAGCTCACGGGATATCCCTGCCCAATTTCAATCCCTCCTCACCCCTCTGTACTTCAGGGCTGCCTTCAGCCCTGTGGGGGGCCGACTCTTGCATCATGAGTGTATATGTGCCACTTAGGATGAAAATGCATTATAAAATGCCTCCTGCCGTTTATTTAGTAGGTTGGTTACTGGCTGGAGTAACTTGGCCAGTCTGCTGTCTGGCAACCCTGTTGCAGGTAAGACCAAAAATTTATCAGAGGGAGCTGTTATCGAAGCTTTCAGGCATTTAACTTTAGTTATGGAAAAGGAATAGTCATTAAAAGAATCAAGCCCTTCATCTGAGCTCATTAATCCATTCCCAAGTTTATTTTGATCGTGTGGAAGTTCAGTGGGCAGATCCCCAGAAACCTTTCTAACCAGACACACTTAAAGCTGCTGGACAAATATTTGAAGGCATTACCCGCAAGAGTTAATTTGCTAGCGAAACTGCCTCCCGACCTCCTACTGGAGTGAGCAAGAGGAACTTACACCACCAGCAGTGCTGAGTTTGGCCAGTTATCTCCCCACCCTGGTTGCTTTTGGAGCCAATGAAGCTGGGGGAGGGGGGGGAAAAAACCCAACTTACTCACGATATTTCAGTTTTTCCACTGATGTGACATCATTGGATATAACATAGAAACAAGTTGTCAAAATAAAGGGGAGGCGAGGGGGAGGACGGGAACTGTGCTGCTTGATTGAAAACATCCACTGCCGTTTTGGAGAGACGGTAGCTGGGATCGCTTCTCTCGGAGCCCGGGTACGGGGCCCACGTTGGGATGCGTCTCCGTGCCTGCAGCGAGGAATTGTTCATTGTCAATAATATGTCATTCTTCCTTCGACGAGTCTCCAAGCCTTCCCAGGTGCTCCTGCAAGCTCTGCAGCCTTGCCTGCCTTTGGTGCTCCTGCTTTGAAGAGGGCTGCGGCTCCCCGCGGGGCTTTTTGCCTCTGCCTACGCAGGGCCTGGGTTTGCTAACGGGTTTTCTCATCTTTATTCTTGGGATGCTGGTACAGATCTTGGCATGTGTGTGTGCATGTGAGGTCTTGAAAGCAGAAGGGAGGCAACTGGGGATGGGTGTGGGATGTGCACACTTTAACAAAGGGGGGAAAAAAAGAAAGAGACTGCTGGGATTTTAAGTGGGCTGAACCCTCTGTTTCTGTGGTGCTCTTTAGTGGGACTGAGCAAACACGAGTTTGTCAGAGTTTGAAACACTTTCAAGGGATTATCCTTCTAAACCAGTTATTCTGCCAAAAGCAAGCAAAGGAAGTTCAGGTGGAGCCCTGTGGTGGTAGTTAGGCTGATTCCTCGGCTGTGGATTTTCTTATTACCTAGTGTGTGTCTCTGGTTGCTTTGTGTGGACTTGTGAGTGAGCTTTTCATTAGAATGCAACACACTGTAAATGAAAGTGAAGTCGGTTTGAATTACGTGGATGACAAACGTTCATAGAGACTTTTGCACCAAGTTTTTCAATAACATTAAAGAAATTCTTCAAAGTCATAAAATTTTGGTGTAGAAGTGATTAGAGGTGCTAGCATTGGCAGCTGTGTTAATTTAGGGAGATTAGGATTGTCATTGATTTAAAAAAACTCACCACTACAACACCAAATAAAACCACAGCAAAACTCTGCAAAGACCTCTTGCTGAATTTTGGTATAGAAGACCTCAGTTCAGAAATGTGTTACATTTACATTGGTTGTTTATGTTAATCTGGCTTTTAAAAAGTTTACATTTATGGAGAGCGTGTTATCTGGCATCAATCATTTGGGACTTAAAACATAAATAAAAGCCAAAGCAATAATTTGGCAAGCACCCTACATATGTAAAAAATCAGTACAGGAGCTGGTGCTAGCTGTCACTTGTGAAGATTATGAACTAATTAAGCAGTTTATAGTGAGTCAATCTCGCAGCACTCCCCTTGTTGCCTTGATAAGAGCTGAAATCAATACAGGCTGTGGTCTGTGATGAGTGGAAGGACCTCACAGCCAGTGTTTCCCATGTCTATAAAAAGCAGAAGAACAACGGTTCATGCTTCTATTGCAGTTTCATTGCTCCTGTTGTTGCATTTACCAAAAGGAAAGGTAGAGGCAGCTTGAATTATTCAGTCACTTCACAGCTATTTCAGGTAACAAAGGAGTTTCCTTTTGGACACAGATACATCCAGTCACAAACCAATCGATTGTGTTAAACTACCTATCCTGTAGAACAGCAGGAAAACAGGATTTACAGAGATACAGTTCATTAGTCTCCGGGTATGTCTTCCATTAATCCCCGGAGATGTGTAACACCTAGGAGAGGGATAGTGAATGCAACCTCTAGTTAAGATCTAAATGCTAAGATGACTGCAAATCAGTGAAAATAATTGTCAGGAAGTGCCACATTCTGGTTGACATTTGCATGGCTTGTGCTGCTCTGGAAGGAAAACAAAGCTTGAGGCTGTTTATGATGTTTGTGTTTTTGCTTTTTGTGTTAGCAACATAGTTTAAGCATCTTTTGTTTCTTTTTTTCTTCATTTTAATTAAGTGCGTCTGTCTAGACGTGTTTTTACCCATCATTTCCTATGGGAAAGGATGGGCTGGGGACGTAGCGACACGAATCCTGGTAGTACATCAGTAACTTGATTTGGTTTTGTGCAGCCACAGGAAACTTAATGATTGATTGAGGGCCAGCAAGAGTTGACCTTTCTTCAAGCACACATATCCCGGGGGCAACAGGATCCATTGATAGGTGGCTAGAAAATAACTATTGTTCACTGACATCCTTTGTTTTCTTTTTCTTTCTTTTTAAAACAGGTTTGAATTATAACTTGACTGCTGATGTGGCAAAGAAGGAAAAGAGCCAGCAACCCAGAGTTTACTTTGTGACTTCTGGAGAGACAGCAGGGCAGATCACAGGGAAGTTACAACTGGAGTACATGCAGGAAAAGTGCGAGCATTACCTAGCATATGTCAAGGTCAGTTCATTCCTGTCCTTACTTAGGTTGGCCTTACAGCAATTACAGTCTTTTTTTTTTTTTTTTAATATTCAGCCAATAAAGGTGGTGCTGCTTGGCTTCAGGTGTTCTTTTGTTTTCTTGACAAAGTGGATGAGGTTTTTTGTGTGGAAGCTCAGAACTTTTTGCTTGGCATGATTTGTCAGTCTGAGCACCATCGGACCTTCAAGACCTGGTGCCAGGAATATGTATTTTATTTTCTTTTTGGTCAGGTGCATTTGCAGAGGATTTCTTTCTTCTTCTGGTTTGGTTTGTTTGCGAAGTAAGCACAATAGTTTTCTTCAGCTAAGAAATTTATGGAATGGATTTTAAAATTATATAGGAGGGAGATTTATCATTTAAACCACGTAGGTCTTGCAAGCAGTAATCTCTGTCACCAGTGTAGTGGGAAGTATGGTTCTGTGGTGAGTTGTGTATCCTCCTTATTGAAGGACGTATTCCCATAGATGAGCGTGACCTAAATTCAGTGGATGTCACTTGGCAGTGTCTTGTTTTGAGAATCCAGCAGTGAACTCTTCCAGGAAGCTTCTTTGTACCTAAAAACTGTGTGAACGGGAGATAAAATTCATCCTTTGACTTTATCAACAGGTTGTGCATGACTGTTGAGAGAAAATAAAATAAATAAAGGGACCACCAAGGAGGAAATGCAGTCCTGTTAAGTTGTGTGGATTTCTGGGAAGAGACTAGATATCTTCCATGTTTTTTTGCTTTTGGAACAACCTTTGCTTTCTGCTGTGGAGAAGCTTGTGAAAGAAAATGTAGACCTATGAGACTGCCATTACTTAGAAAATATGGCTGTGAGTTTACTAATGTGGTCTTTCTCAAACGAGCACATCTGGTTAGGCTTTAATGTATTGAGTCTGGATGAAAAGGAGCCATATATATACCTTTCTGTCTTAACCCAGTACTGCTTTCTTTCACACTAGCCCTGTTGTAGTTTTTGGGTACTACACAGAATTCAATGAAGAGCTACATATGCCCAGGAAACTGTAATTTCTTGTAGCATTTCTAGCTGATGTTGGGAATGCAAAGGTAAGAACTATTTTTTCTGGAAAATTCCTGGGAAATTTCATTTTTATAGGCAAGAGAAGTGTTTAAGCATGTTTAAAAATAACAACAATTTAAAGCAAAACAGATGGTTAACAAACAAGGCTACTGGCTTTCTTTAGGATACATGCAGATATTTTTCACAGTTGGAAGAATAGCATTTGTTCGTGTAAGGGAGAATGCAAAGTCGTGGAGAAAGATAATCCTTATGCTTTCATGGGAAAGGTGATATGATCCACGAGGCTACATGCCATTAGAAACATCAAAGAGAGCCCTGCAGACTCTGGAGGAGTGGAAATAGGGTCATGATCTTTCACTGCTATCCTTAAGGAACAGCTAGTAAAACAAAAACCCTGAAAAACAAAATAACCTCTCCAAACTCCAATCAGAAATCTGCTTGATTGCATAGTTTTGTGATGGAATGGGTGATGAAATAAGAAGGCTTAAAATACATGAAATATTTCATCTCGGCTTTCCTCTTTCCTTTTGTTTACTCCATGCCCAATGAATTTGTCTCCATGGCAAATTGAGTTCTTTGCAGTTGCGTCCTTAATCTGTTCAGTTTATTATTGTTTGTTTGAATCCCTGGTGATAAATAGGTTTATACGGTAACACGAGAATGTCAGTTTGGAACTGCCTGTGATCAAGGACTGAGGAGCTGTTTGGACTTGTGCATGACCTCATGTGCTAGCTTGACAAACTCTACTAGATAAACAAGGCATCCAGTCCAAATGGTACGCAGCAGAGCTCAGTAGCTTACGTTAGTTAACTAAAATCCTGTGCCACCCCTTGCTGGATGACATTGTTACCGACATGTAGTTCTAGCATGCTGCAGGCATAAAACAGAAGGACAGAAAAGTCATTAAAAAAAATAGACCTATATAGGCTCACTGTGATTTCTTTTGACAGATTTGATCTCAAGAGACCCCAGTGAAACTGAGCACTGGAAGAGTTGCAGGCTGCAAATAAACCAACAGGGATACTCATTATATTGTTTTGCAAGTGATAATCATGCTTGAAACACTGACACTTCCTTTCCTATTTGTGGTTCCCTCTCAGGACAGGAGCTACTGTTCTTACTGCTGCTACTGATTGTAAGTCTGTCTATCCTCATAATGGTGTGACTGAGATACACTTATCTCAGAAAGTTATGTGTAGCTCAGAACCTCATCTTGTACAAGGCAGGCTACCCAATTACAGGTCAAGTTGCTAGAATTATAATAGTTGATAAGAAAAAGTGTTTTTCTGATTGAGAGCACAGAATGAAATGGAAATGCCTTGGGACTTCAGAATGCTTTGAGTTCAGTTTTAGAGTGGGTGTGGGGAAGTAGAGGAGAGATGTAGTTCTCTGACTTTTTTCTGTTTTTGCCCCTTTTCATTGGAACCTGTTTGATGTCTAGTTAAGTGACTAATTCTTTTAGTATACATAGACAGTAATTCCCATACTCACAGTGCCTCTGGTGTCATCTGCAAAAGCTGCATTTGTTTTAATTTGAACAACCTTTGGGGGTTTGACTGATACGTTCAGTAGAAAATGAACAGCTGGTGCAAGTGGCTGTTACTGGAGAAGTTCAGGAGCATTACTGGTTCTCTCGTGTCAGTATGTAGCTGATCCCTGCTGTCTTGTTGCTGGACAGTTCCTCCTCCAGCTGTCTGGGGTTGATGGTACTGCCACTACAGACCTCTCTCCTTCAACAGTGAGAAAACTAAAACGACTCACAGCAGATAAATACATTACATGGTAACTGTCTGTCAATTTTGCTGGAGGAAAATGAAGCAAAAGTTTAAATCTGATTAGCTTTTTTTTTTTTTTTTTTAAAAAAAAAGGGAATTTGGTTGTTAGAAGGAATGTCAAACATAAATGTGAAAAATGGAATGTGGTACTAAGAGGAGAAGCAGAGGTTCTGCAGAGGTTGCAGAAGGGGGTAGAAACAGAAAAAAATGAAGGAAATAAACAGGTTTGGAGGCTTTACAAGTGTCTCCTTAATATCTGGTCCAGCTGCTGAAATGTAGAGTTTTCCTCTTGGGCACTATAGTCCTTTAACGGTGCTCAGAAGACTTCAGCTGTGTGTTTACAACCTGCTGTGATCAGGGCATCAACTCTGAGGAAAGCTTGCTTCCTCCTTCCAGTAACTGCCTTGGCTGTTTCCAGTGGGCTTCCCTAGTATCTAGCATAGATTTACCTGTGCGTAAGACATGAGAATTTGATGCAGGCAGCAAAGGGCATTGTGCCTACAGATTTGTGCAGGGTCAGGCCTCATCTTCCTTGATTTATCACAAAGGTGTAACGACGATGGTGAAAGTCGCTTGCATGATTTCTGCATTTATTAAGGAAGCACTGTCTTGTTTCTTACCCCACTGTGGGCCAGCCAGCTACCAGTCACTGCTGTCTGTGTGCAGAGTGAAGGTTGTAACAGCTTCAAACACCATCAGCAGTCCTGGCACATGATTAAACCAGACAGAGCATTTAGATTTTCCAGAGATCTTTATCTTGGTCGCTGTCTGGTTGTTTTAAGCAGTCTCATGTTGCTCTTCATATTAACTCTTTATGGATCCAGCTGTCACTTGTGGTTAGGATGGGGCTGAGAAGCACCAGAGGAGCTGTGATACCAAAGGCTTTTCGTAACGGTGTGTAGGTGAGGAGGTTGTGCTGTATTTACTCTTCAACAGAAATTGCACAACTATGTTTTGTTTGTTGTTTAATTCGTTAGCCAAAAATCTGCTTGTTCATAAGTATGTTTCTGGCCTTTGTCTGCCACGCATCACTGTTGTCTCTAAGGATACTCTGGGCTCCTGATCTCACACAACTTCGTCTCTAGTGCTCGCCAATTTTAGTCACTGTCTGTGGCTGTGATTGTTTCTTCCTCTGCACTTGTTTGATCTCATCTGAGGGGGATGCGTATGTTGAAGTCTTTTTTTCTTAATTCATAGTGATGTGGCATTTTTCTAGAGTCTGGGTAGCAAAGCATTCAGTCTCACAGTCGCATGTGATGTAGAGATGGTACCACCTTGGTCATTTGCAAGATGTGCTTTCTTCTGAAAATTGTCTTCCTGTGAATTAACATCTTTATGCTAAGGGTTGGGATGGTGGTGTTACAGGAGAGAGATGTACAGCCAGAGACACTCAAGACCTTATTTTGAAGGTTGGTTTGGGTTTTTTTGTTGTTTTTGGCTTTTTGTTCTTGTTGGTATGTGTTGTTTTTTTTTTTCTTTTTAGTGGGATTGGTTTCTCCCATACTGTAAACACAGAATATTTTTTTTGGGGGGGGCACGGTTTCAGCAGAGTTTGGTTGCTCGCTTTTAATGAGGTCGTTCCTGGGATGCTGGTGCTATGAGGGATGGATTGTGTGTTGGACATGGACGATAACCACTGCTTTGCAGAGGAAGAAGTGAAAATCTGACCTTGGGCAAGTGCAGCTCCCCTTGGTAGTGACCCAGCTGGTCCTGCACACCTCTCCCTCAGAGAGAAGTCAGAGCAAGTCAGGGGATAACGCTTGAACTAAAGACTGCTTTCACAGCAGCAACAACTATGAAAACTTAGTCACGATTATCTAGGATTTCCCAGGGTTTGGACCACTGGGCACGCAAAGGGAATGGTGACCTGTTCCAGCCTGCAGCAGGAAATTTCTCCTCGCTGCAAGACAAAAGCTGCTGTGTAGTTTTGTCAGGAATGATGACTGCAGTGAGATTTGGTGCTAAGACCGAGAGCAGAATTGATATCTTTGGGTTTGTTCCTTTTTGTTGTTTTATATAACTTTTTTTTTTTAATCCTTTAGCTGAGCCAACTGGAGAAACTGTCTGTCTGAGCCAGATGCAGTCATATATTCAGCCTTAAAGGGCTGTGGGGTAGGTTGGATGATCATGAAGCACAGAGGTTTGTTTGCAGAAGCATGCTTTTGAGAACAGTCTTGTTTGCCAAAACTGTGCAAAGTGTGCTCATAATCTATTAGCACAGCCTGCCTCCCCTCCAGCAGAGCAAAATAAATATAATCTTTTTTTTTTTTAGGGTTTTCTGTTGCCTTACTCTATGAAGTGATCAGCCCTCTCCTTTCAGATGCACTCTGGCCAGCACTCTGTTAGAGTTGATGTCTCACCTCGAAAAATAAGCCAGGGAGAAGAGAAGCTGCATTTTTCCTGAGTAGCTCATATGGGCAAGGGAAGAACTGCTGCATAACTCTGGGTTCCTTTTCACTGCCTCTTAAGTACAGGGATTTAGACATACGAGAAAGAGTATTAGGAGTTGGTGGGAAGGCTGAAATCTTTGAGCTGATATTAACTGTATCAAGATTTAAATGCTGTTAATGACCATGGAGTTGTTTTTGGCTTTCCCAAAGGTTTTTGCAAGGTTCAGCAACAGCGAGTAAGATTGTCTTTCGAGGGTGTGCTAATACTCATGTTTGAAACTGTCCTGCATGATGTGGCCAAAATGAAGCTGACAAATATGCCTGACACTAGCATCCTTTCAGAGGGGGACCCATGCTGCAAGTAGTTAAGTGCTGTAAGAACTGCCAGGGCTGGTAGTGCAGCTACATGGGAGAGCAAATTGTAGCATATGTGATGCTATTAAGTGTTCGGGGGCTTGTTACTGGGCAATGGAGCTAGAAGGGCTGTTTGATAGCCCAAAGGGTCTTGTGTCCTGAGGGCAGTAGGAGGTTTTCAGCTGTGATCTGAAGGCAGATGTTTTGTCCCAGTGCCCTCCTCTGCCCATCTTCCCAGATTTTTNGTCACAAAAAAAAACCTCATACAATTTCAAATTTCAATGAAGTAGCTAATTTTACTTTAGTTCACTGTTGTTGCTCTTTGACTTCTGCCAGCATGTATGAAGAAGGCCAAGTATGTTGTTTATGGCCCAGGCAGAAACTTGGTTGCTCTGGTGGAGCTGCTGTCAGACAGTGCCTGGTTAATCACATTGATGAATCCAAGCAGAGAGATTTTATACTCCCCAAATGAAATAAATATCATCTTGAATGAGGCTCAGTCAGTAGACTTACAGCACAGTGGCTGCTGAAATTCTGCTTTGCCTTCCTTATATTTCTTTTTACCTGCCTTTTATAAACTGTCATGTTCCCTGCTAAACCTTCAAGGGATCCAAATCTTTAGATAAACCTGTCCCTTTGAAATATTATGTTTTGGGAAAGAAATATGATTTATTTTTCAAATAGTGTCTTTCAAAAAGTACATATTTCTCAAGTTTTAGGAGGGTTGACAGTTACTTTTATTGTGTGTAAAGTCTTAGTGAAGTGTAACCCTTCACTGCTGCTCTTGGACGTTCAGTAGCAAGCACATGCCTGGCTTTGCTGTCTGCCCACTGATGTGTTTCTGTCTGATACTGTATTTCCTCAAAAATATATTTCATTTGCAGATTAAACCTTTTGGACACCAAGGAGGGGCAGATTTAGGCCTGGATGGAACAGGGCTCTTTTAGGGAGGAGGATAGCAAAGCCTACGGTTTGGAGAGGCCATCCGTGGGGCTTTTGTCTGAGAGGAGTCATGGCATCTCCCAGTAATGGCACTTTTAGGAAGTGAATGGCCAAACAGAGATAAAAGAGGTGCTGCACTTTGTGCTGGGAAAAGTAATTTCAAAAGGCAGGTAATGATGGATAGGAATATTTTTGCTTTCTCTGGCACTCCTGGTTAGCCAAAGAGCTTGTTTTCTCAGGTGGAAAGAAGCAACAAAGAAGGCAACGCTGCTGTTTTAGAAACTTCCTAAGCTTGTTTTTTGTACAGAGTGATATAAACTAAACACATCACAGCAAATTGTGCTGTAAAAGTTTATTAGTACTTCTTTGGGACAAATTTACACTTAGGGGGAATATGCTTAATGCTTGAGTATTGCTGCAGAAAATTACAATAGGGAATAGCTTGTTTGTCTCAGTGGTTTTCCTGTTTATAACACATGGAGGAATATCAGTCTGTGTGGTAATCTTGGACACACACACATACACAGTCAGTTTATCCTTTCCAAACTGGGGAGTGCCTAAAATTATCGCCCTTTCATTTTCTACCTTTAGGAAAGAATGAGCAGGGCACTTCACAGGGAAACCATTGGAGGCAACTTCCAACAGAAAACTCCTCTCTAGGCTAAAAAGAAAACAATTAATTTTACTGGCTGTGGCTTCTGGGTATGTTCCAAACCTATAACCTTCTCATAGTCAGAAAGGTCTTGAGTCTCCTGGGAGACTCTTGCAGATGCTGTGTTTGGTTTGGGTGGCAACAAGTAATGCTAATCCAGTGCCCTAATTCATACCAAAAGTGCCTGACAATACATTTGAAGAAATGTGGGAGTAATAGGTTGCAGGCATAGAGCTTTTCTGGCAGAAAATGCCTTTTCTCCCTTTCTTCTCCATTACGTAACTTCAGTTGTGGAACTGAATTAATCTTGAACTCCTGAGGTCCAGAAACAGTCGAGGAAAGGTGCATAACCTGTGCCATTACCCTCACCCTCATGTACCCACCAGCATTTCCGTATGCAGTGGGGTAGTTACAGATGGTATGGTTGTGCTGGTGATCAGAAGTTACATCCTTGGTCATAGGCTTCCAGTTTGTTGCATAATTTTAATTATTGATTCTCCACGTAGAGCTCCCTGACCTCTCCTGGAGTCCTAGTTATTTTAGGGAATGTTTAGTATTCTGTACCTGGAACATTCATGTTGTCCTATGCTAGCTGTGCTCCTCTGGAAATTTGAAGTAGGTAGTTATCCAGGAGTTCAAATTGTTTTCCCCTTGCCCACAAAGTCTATGACCGAACGGCATATGCTTAAACTTGCTTCCTGACTTGGTACACAAGATGTTCTTATGTATTGGATGCATAAAGTAAGTTAGCTTGTGCTTCTCCACTTTGGAGCATTGTGATTTTAAAACGGCCTTTTCTCCCATCAAATGTTTGTGGTTGCTGTGCTTGTTTTCAGTGGTCGCTTTTGTTTTGAAGAAAGGATTATCTCTGAAAATAAATGTACTTTTAAAGCTATCCTCAAAGAAGTGAAGGAATCAAATTTTAGGAATATGCGCAATCTGATTTTGAGGATTTGTTTCTTCCATTGGCATTCTTACAGAGTTTTTAAAGAACGATTTGCAGAAGGGGACATTGCAAAGGATGCCTGTAACACAAATCACTGATTGATTCTTAAGCAAGAACTCACTGTTATTGCACCAGAGAGATTTCTTTGATCAGATCCCACCAAGAACATAACATAGGAACTTCAGTGTTTCACAGAAAATTTAACCAGAGGACCTTCTAGTCTGCCTGTATTGTCAAGTTCTTGACCATGTTTTCTGCCTAAGTTGCACCTATTGGTGTCCATGATTTCTTCTATGTAACATGAGCAGTTTCCTGTAAATAAAGTCCTCCTTTTGAGGCGTCTTCCTCCTTGAAATTATTTGTGAACGCTTATCTTCTCTGTGCAAAACTGAAAAATACTTAAAAATTAATGGCTTTTGCATACTTTTTATTCAAGTTGAATTATTCTTTTGCCATCTTGTTGTTCTAGCTATTTTTAATCTCTGTCTATGCATAGGTTTTAAGGCACTGAATATGTTTTGCTCTGTGATACGTGAGTGTGCCTAATACCATAAGGCTAGGACTGAGTGATAGCCTGACTGTAATAACAAATAATAATGAAAAGGAAGAGAATCCTGGAATAGTTTATATAGCTTTTTTTTTTCTTTTGTCCTGGGAGAAGACCCAGGTCTGGTGCTAAATTCCAGACTGTAATGTGAAGAGTTAGCTGTAAATCTAAGGGAATCTAATGTAAGAATAAAATAAATTAAGTAAATTTACGGCTTCTTTCTTTTGGCACACACACTGCATCACTTACGACTTCCTCAGATGACAAAATAAGTTAAAACTGCAACTGGTTAAACTTGTGACTTAGTAATTTTTGTTCTATTAGCAGACACACGGTTTCTCATTTGGCAAGAGTGACTATAAGGGAACTGACATTAATGTAACTTTGTTGAGAAGAAAAGAGTGTAAGAATAGAAAAAAACTAACAAAGACTAAGTTAAAACAAGGTATGTTTGATATAAATGTATACCTTCTTTCACATATTTCTGACCTGCTAGGATATTAAAAGCACCAAGTGAAATGCACTATTAGCCATGAAAAAGTGATTTCATGGGAACAAGGGTCCATCCAACAGAAAGGTTTTTCAAATCCCTTCTGTGTAAGACTATGCTCTGACTCTGCAAGCAAATTTGGCTCATGTGTCCTTGCTCTGGGAGCTAGAAAGAGTGCAAAAGTTGAAAAGCCAGGAACTTAATGATGCTCCAAGGGCTAAAAAAACCCCAAAACAACTAAAACCCAAAATAACAAAAACTAAACCAACCAAAACCCAAACAAAACAAAAAAACCCCCAACCCAACCCCCCCCCCCCAACTTGAAATATGTGTAAAGTTTTTAACCTCTTGTATGTCAACCTTTCACTGAGGATGGGTAGTGGATCATGGATGCTTGGAGAACTGACTGTACAGCTGAGGTTGTCTGTAAGATGTCTTGAGTGTTTTTAGGCTGCGTTGAGGTTTTCAGTCCTTAAATAATAAAAAGTAGTGGCAAGTGTTCCTGCAATTGCAGAAGCACCAACAGTGTTGGAGCAGCACAACCTGTAAACTTTGATTTTTATTTTTTGTTGTTTTGGTTTGGTTTTTTGTTTGTTTGTTGTTGTTTCTTTTCAAGTTCTGTTCAGTCTTTGAGGTACAAACTCTTTGAGACCAGAGTGAAAAACTGTAAAGTGGAACCTTTATTGCTATTGTTTTCTCATAAGGATTTTCTTTATTCAGAGAAAACAGGTGGTTTCATGCAACCTAATTTTGAGGATTTGTTTCTTCCATCAGCCACAGCTATAAACTACTCCTTTCCTGAGGACTGAATGGTTCTGAATCACTCTTTTGGTTATGTGTCACTGGGGGGGAACCATTGCTTCATAAAGTACAAAAACCTGACAAATTCACATGATAAGAAACCAAACTTTATCTGAAAAATATTACCCTGTGAAAGGGAGTGACTTCAGTCCTCATTTGTGGTGCATGGCCCCCCACCCCAGAAGCAGCTTGCCCAGGGAAGGCTGCTGGTTTGCCCCCCTTCGGTGAGCTCTGCAGTTCAAGGTGAAGAGGAGAGGCTTGCACCCTCCAGCTGTAGTTGGCAACCCATGAGCTCCCTGTGGCTTGGAGATGTTGGTGGGGACCCTGGCACGTGCGAGTGTTTGACCCATCGACTGCTCAACTGCAGGAAGGGAGCTGGAGGAGGTGCTTTCCATTTTCTTGTGTTACCCATGGGGTCGTTTTTATGAAAGCTGTCCTTCTCCACTGTTGAATTGTAGCAGCAAAAATCCTGAGCTGGCTTTGAGAGGCTGAGATCAGGAGCACAGCCAGGTTTGGGAGTTCAGTCTGAGGTCTTTGCTGAGACAACACAAGCACTGCAACCCTGACAAGAGGAATCAACGGCAAAGACTTTCCCAGGCTTCAGCCAGGGGTGAGGATCTCACCTGGAGACTAGAGCAGACCCTGTTCACATGAGACGGCATTTTCAAAGCCTTTCCTGAACCCACTAAATATTTCTGGTGTGGGGGAATGAGTGAGTGTTTAAGGCAGTTGGGATGGTACTTCCACCTCTGGTAGTTCCATTCCTGCTGAATGCACTGGGGAAGGTTGTGCTGCCTGGATCTCTGCTTGAGCAATACGTGTGTAGTCAATTGTGGCAAAATGCATCCTGGAAATGGAGATACCGCGTGAAACTGGTCTGTGACACTGTAGCTGTTGCAAGCAATAAATATTATCCAGAGTGCTGTTTTTTGTTGTCCAAGAACTTGGACAACTGCCAGAATTTATTTTTAAACTTTATATAAGCAACTTACATATTTGTGCTGGTTCATTTTTGTTTTCTTACTATTTTGGGAACAGTCTTAATTTTTCCCTACATTGTTTCTGTTGGTCTTTTTTGACATTTGTTCTCTCTCTCTCTCTCCTTCCGTAACAAAATGATCTAATGTCCTGTGTTGACTGAACACTGGTGGGTTCAACACAAGGTTGCTTGCTTTAGGGAATGAGCAGAATGTATTTATGGGGCTTCTGATGTGTCCCTCTCCTATTCACCAAGGCAGCTATCATAAAAATCTAATGTTTCTCACTGCATAACCCGTATGTGTCTTACTTTTGGTGTTAACACTGTTTGGGGTTTTTTGTTTGTTTGTTGGTGGTTTTTTTTTTGTTTTGTCTTGAAAGGAGTACTTCTCAGTGCAGCCCTGGAGAGCACTAATGTGCTATTACTATTAATCTTGTACTCCTGTGAGCATTCGCCATATGTCTGTCCCTAATTCTTTAATGCTGTGGTTCTTATACTATCAGCCTTGAAAATATTGCAAAGGCAATAAAGGTAAAACACTGCTTCAGAGGGTTGTTTAAACCTCTTCCTGATGCTTTTCTGACTGTCAGTACCATCTGGGGCCACTAGTCCCACCTGTGCCGGAGGCATGGAAACCATCACAATTCCTCTTTGACTTAATCCCACAGAGTCAATGGGATTATTGAAGTACAGCAACACATCTGCCTTTGGTGGTGATACCTCCTAAAACCTATTTATCTTTTTAGTTGCTGGTTGCATCAGTCCAGGATTTTGGCCTGTGAGCTGTGGGGATCAGGGACAGCCTTTGGCACAGACCCTTGTATAAACAGCAGCAGTGTTCATGGCTATAAACAGCCAGGGAGACAGAGACTGTGATGGATGAGGAACTTAAGGTGTGGATGTTGGAGGGATTGTTTTCTTAAAATAGACATCCTGAAAATAATACAAAAGAGTATATAAACTGTCTAAATCAAAGTTTAGGCTGGAGGTCCCATGAGAGAAGGTTTTCCTCTCTTTCACTTTCCAGTTCTGGCTTGTCTATAGATGCTTTGTAGGGGTCTTTTTGGGAACATAGATGCTCTCATCCTTCTAGTTGCAGTCAGAACCAGAAAGAAAAGAAAGGTCAGAAGTAGTAGCTTATTAAGAAAAATAAATTAAAAAATCCAAAGCTTGAAAAGGCTCATATAAAGCTTTTTAAGTGTGTTTTACTTTTGATATAGCTGCAGTCTTTTCTGTCTGAACAGTGCAGGATTCTGCTGGTGGCTGAGAAGCAGGAAATGAAATAAGTAGGCATGAAGAAGAAACAAAGGGCATCAGTGATGTATATACTTATATATATGTATCTCATATACTTCTAATGTCAATATACAAGGACTATTTAAATGAATTTAGTAGGATATGATGATTCTCATCTTCCTCATCGGCTCAAATTTGTTTTCCTCCCCAAATTCTTTGTGTGTAGGTTTGGAGAACTTCTTAGAAATCTGTGTTATATGTGAGGTAGAGGGAAATCTGATAAATGCTTATACTTTGCAACGTATTTTGCCAAGGACTTGTTAACCAAATGTAATTGATATCTGGGCATCTTCCTCACAACAAAGCAGATGTTGTTTAGCATGCTGATTTTCCTACTACCAAATCTCTTGTTCTGCTGAGTTCATTCCTCCAGTGCCAGGCTGGATGATAGGTGTAGGCCATGAGGCAAGCATTATGTAGCAATTTTCTCTTGCCAACAGCTCAGTGTTATCCAAAAAGAGCTTGATTTATGATCCCTGGAGGGCACGGCATGTAGGTTAGCTTAGGTTGCCAAGAAGTGTCCTGCCAGACTTACTCTACCCAGGAACTCATTGGTCTATGCTGGACCTACAGCTGACTCAAGGCTTTGGCAGAGGAAATTAGTTCACCTCGATGGCAAACCACTTCTTCACTTCTAAAACCTTTTTGTCAACTGGTAACTATCAAAGCTGTGCATTTTTAACTACAGGTTGCAGAGTTGCAGATGAGTTTGCTAATTTCCTTAATGGGTACTTAGTTGGTAATAGCAGCATTAAGAAGAGGTATGGTAAGGTTTTGCTTGTTTGTATAGCACTTGCAATTTTGAACAGATGGAATATTCTTATTCAGCTTTGTACTTACCATTTGATCTGTGCTCCACCCTCAGAAAAGTTGTTCATCTCAAGGTGTTGCAAGGAGTGACTTTTGAGGATGCGTACTCCTGAATCTGGGTATGAAAGACAGGACTACATCAGGCTGTGGGCTGGAAATTATTATCTTATGTACACAGTAAACACAGATGATGGAAGCTTTGACCTCCAGGATTGCTTCAGTAGGCAGATGGATGAAACTAACTGAAAATATGCAAGTTTATTGCGTTCCCTTAGGAAAGGCCTTTGGGTCACAAAGTATCTCTACAAACAAATCTTTAGTATTACTCGGCTATTATTCCCACTAGTTTTACTAATATTTTGACTAATATTTCCAACTTTTCAGTATGCATTTTCAGATTATCTTTTATTATATACAGACCATACATTTAGGACTAATAAGCTAGAATAAATTCCAGTCATTCACATGAGTAAGCCTTCTGCTGTTCCCGTCTTCTCTTGCTTTGGAGCAGTCTTGCTCATATGAAGAGAGAGGGAGTGATGCTGACTTTTATGTAAATTATATTTAGAGAAACCACCCCTAATCAAAATTCATTTGAAAAAGAAAAAAATATTTAGAAGGAAGCTTATAAGGTATCTTTTTGAGGAAGAGAAAAAACACCAAGCGTATATTATAGTAGCATCTAGAAATTCCTAACATTGGCATTGGGTGTGAGTGCTGCCCTTCAGGATCTTCTCAGCTGAGAATCATCAGGTTTTTGTTGAAGCACCGAAAAGAGGTGCAATTTTCCCTTTTTTGTGCACGAGAAAGTGTGTGGTTGTTTTCTCCATGTAATCTCTTTCCCAAATGGTGCAAAGGGACTAAGCTGTGATGCTGAGTGTATTTCATTCCAGCTCAGTCATTAAAACTTGTTACCTCATAGTGCTTTAAGCCCCCCGGAAGAAAGAAATTATTCGACTGCAGGGGAAGGTAGCACAACGTAAGATATTTTTGAGGAGTTTGTCTGGAACAAGATGCGAACAGTGGTTTTCTGAGACAAAAAGCGACAGCAGCACTGGCATTAATGAAGCTGATGTACGTGACTGGGCGATGCTCGTCACACTTAACCATGTCTGTAGCTATTCACTTTTGGTTGCCCTTACAATTAACGGTAAGAAAGAAACATTTTTAGGGCACAATTCACTTGGCCCACTCCACATGTGTGTTTTAAGGCGAGACAAGTCAGACTCCATCGGCTAGGTCTCCACTGGCTCACAAGAAAGCCAAGGGCAACTGTTGGAGGTAGACATGTGTATTCCAGATGTCTACATTTAGCCAGATGAATCCCACTCAATCCAGTCCAGTGTTGTCTGACATTATTTGCAAGTTAATAAGGAAAAATGCTTAGTTGGTAATGATGCACTGATCTGTTTCCAGTGTCCTGTTTCTTAAGTGAATCAGATTGAATTTTAGCCAAAGGACTGGAATAGAGAAGTGGTACAGTCAAAAACCCACTTTCCACCCCCCTCACTCCCCCACCCCACCCCTTGCAGTCAAATAACATGAAAAAAATCTGGCTTTTCAGCTATAAATCTGAACTCAACATGGGACATACAAGGTCTAGTTGGGTGAAAAGAGACAAAAGCAAGCACAGCACAACTGCTGCCCTGTGTTCCTGTCTTTTCTGTCTGTTGACCGTGGGATAACATACATAGGAGACTTTCAGACATCCAAATACAACTGATTTTCTTGGACTTTACTGAAATGTGATGTGATAGCTATCTGTGATCAGCAAATTTGTGTTACTGTATTACAGCTGGGTATTCCACCTTGCTCTTAAAATGCAACCAATGCATGTGGGAGCTCATCATATAGCCTATTGTAGCTGTAGTAGTAGTACTTGGATTGGAGCCCCAATGAACAACCCAACAGCTGTGAAAGATGTTAACTAAATGGTTTTAAATAGTTTATATTACTCTCACTGAAGAGCTTAGTGGTAGCATTATTACGCTCTACTTTTTCATGTTTGAAATGCCTGTAAAGTTACCTTGTATTTTACACCTCATCTTTTGAAAATTGAGTGGGCATAAGGGTAAAACCTGCTTTGCTGGAAATGGGATGTACATGAATTCAGTTGTACAGCTCTTTTACAGTTTTTGTCATCACTTAAGAGTTTGGAGAACAGATTGTTGAGTGTAGAAGGCAGATGGTGAGCATGGGAATGTTAATGTAAGGCGCTAGCTGAGGTTTGTGTTCAAACTCTGCCAGGATCAAGTGCCATCAGCTTTTGTTTCTTAGGGATGACTGCAGCTGTATTAAACACTTCTGCAAACAGAGCTGTAGGATTGCAAGCACAATAAATTCAGGCATTACTTCTGCTGTAAGCATTCAGAGCTACTTCAAGCTTGGTATGGAGCAGAATACATTTCTTTTATTCTTCTGTGAAAACCTTTTTCCCGCCCTGATAGGGATAAAACTTTTTTTTTATGTGTGTGTAATATGAGGCTTAGCCAAGAGGTGAAAACATGCAAAATGTGTTTGGGATTTTAATAACTGATATATGATGTGGCTTTGAGAATTGGTGAGTAGTTTTATTTTTGTGTCTCCATTACTTTGTGATTAGCTGTATCTCCAGAAAGGTGCTTTACAGTTTCTTGGCTTCTCAAGAAATAAGGTGTTGATGAAACGTCTGTTCTCATGTTCCAGTGTTAAATGTTTCACTTGAGATTTTGTGTCAAGATTTTGCTGACTCACTTGCTTTGTAGGATTTACTACTAAGATTTTTCAGATCTCTGCCTACAGTAATGCAAAAATAGGGAAAATGGCTAAAACATGTGAATGAGCATTATTAAGTAAACCTATAAGAAAAATCTTTTCTGCACCTTTGTTCTGATTTTTTCAAAAGTTCCAGTTGGATCTAATTTTTCTGGGTTAGTTTCACTGCCTGATAATTAACTAGGTTCACTACAAAATAAATTGTTAAACCTGCTTAATCCATCTCCAGACAGTTTACCATATATTTTTAGATTTGCTGTTATAAAGAAAGAGGTTGATACAAAGAAGCAGCATTGTCCCTCTGGGGAGCTGAATTCTTAACTAGTTTCAGAGAGATTCCTGGAGTGGTAAAAACAGTAATACAGTCTTTATTTGCTATGGTAGGAAATGATTGTCTGTACAGAAACATGAGGTAGGGGCTTGGAGGGTGCCTAGCTGACCTGTTGTGTAGAATAAAAAAAAAAAAAGGTTTATGAAAAAAATATTATTTCCTTGTAGAAAATTTAGCAGACAGCTAGTTTGTTGCTTTTCTTCATGGAAATCTTCCATTTTCTGTGGAAAGTAAACATTTTTGGAAAAAAATCCAATGTTTTTCCCTGGAAAGTTTTTTTTTTTTTAATCTATCCTCTTGCTGAATCATTGTCACCTCCTTTGTTGAGCTGAAATGAGTAACTATTGAAACATCTACATAAGACTGCAGTGATAATATTGGTAATCCATGGGAAGGCCAAAGAACACATGGGACTTGTCTCTTAAAAGCTGCTGTGTTGAGGTTAGTTCAAGGTGTACTGAAGTCAGTGGAGAGAGCTGTAGTCATCTAAAAGGGCTTTTGCTGGGTACTGAGGCAAAGTGGTGGTACTTGGTGGTGGGGAGGAAGGCACTGTGGACAGTAATGAGAAGTCATTGCCTTTCTATAGCAAACAACACTTTTGCTGAGAAATTGCAATTTTTTTTGCTGCAGCAGATATACTTCAGTCTCTTTCTCAAGTTTTGTTACCCTATGAATGAACAACAGGGGTGCCTTTGCCATGAGAAGAAGGAAGAGAGCTGGAGGAAAGGCCTGGAGAGGAGTTGTTCTTGCTGTCAGGGGGCGAGCAAAATAATAAATAAGCTGCAGCAGTGACTGCTGGTATAGACAAGTATGTTCCTACATCAATGGCTGCTATCCCATGCTCCCGGGCCCAAACTACAGAGCAGCAGCCTGGATTTTAGGTTACCAGCAAAATAGGAAGTGACCAATCTGCTGCCTTCGTGGGTATTGATCTGCCGGTGGTGAGCACCATCTCTGCCCACCATCTCTGAGAGCCACACACATGCAGCGCTGCACAACTCAAATGGGTGCTCAAGCTCCTCTCCCCTTCCCAGGAGAGAGCATCCCCTACCTGTGGGGCCCCTGACAGAAGGGTCAGATCAGAGGGTCACACAGTGCCCATGGGTCATGATCCTGGTGTTGCCATCACTAGGTAGCAGACTCCTGGAAAGGTTCACTTGACTTTGGCTGACTTCAGTCTGTCCTGTTTGCTTAAATTCCTAGATGCACAGTAAGGAAGTTGTTAAAACATGCTGTTTCTTTCCTTCACAACAGTGTTCATCTTAAAAGCCTTAGAAGTACAAAGAGGCAGAGATGGAGTTTCTCTCGTTCTGTGCCAGCTTCTCTCAAGGCCAGGCTGCCGGTCAAGCACTGCTTTTGGTGGAAGGAGATGTCAGTTTCGGTTTTTGTTTCTGTAATGAAATTTAAAACTTTCTTCATGTCTTTGGCTGCTGCTTTTTGCTGAATTAGTGTCGCGTTTCCTGCCTTAAACTAACAGTGAGGAAAACTTCAAAGGAAACAAGTAGACAGGTGAGAAACGTGTCAGCAGTCAAGAAAAATCAAGCAGTTTTCCTGCTTGCGAAATGACATTTTAATCTGCAGGGACTCCGCTTCAGGCATTAGATAGCAGTGACTGAGGATGAAGCAGAGCTGGTAAGGGAACGTGCCCGTTCCTCCCAGTAGCAGCTTGTGTTTGAGCAAAGCGTATGATGTGTTTATGTGGCCACTGCCACGCACATGACAGGTCTAATTTGCCATCCTGTGAATGGAAAAGTTAATCTCAGCTGGGTGGTGTATTTTTAGTTAGTCTACAAAAAAAAAAAAAAATGAAAGAGAAGCAGAGTTGGACTAACAGTATGCTGGATTAAAAAGTCTAAATTTGTGTGTAGTGCAAAAACTTTCAGAGGTTATTTTCACTGTTTTCCCTTTCTGTAGTAAACACTAATTCTTTTAATGTAAGAACAATACTTAGCGCTGAAACAATCTTTTGAGCTTTTTCTTTTAGAGATCTATTTGTTTCATTTTAACTCATCAATGTGGTTAAGATTTAGGATCTTGGTCCCTGGCTGCATTGCAAAGAGGAGACTGAGTTCTTAAGGGACCTTCACTGCTTCTTCCTGGGATGTTGTTCCTGTAACAGACTTCACAAGGGAGGGTTAGTTCAGGTCATTGTGATTATTTCCTCTAAATCTCTAAAAAATACTTGTAATTACTGGTGGGATGAACTTCACATCATCACCTCAGTGTTAGTAAACTCCAAACTTTGAGTTACATGTAGTTACTCAACTTAAACTTCACCTTAGAACAGCTGATTTTTCATTATCTGGAATGACTCCGTTCCTTCTGATGAGTTTATTCTGCCTGCATCCTTGCTGACAGCAAGTTGTTAGAGATGCTCTGGTGGGACCGGGGTCCTAATCATAACAGCAAGCTTCCCTCCTACCTCTGAGCTGTGGCCTTATTGTGGGGTTTGAACTCATGCCTTGGAGATGTTTGTTGGGTTTTTTTTCCACCTTTGTGAGACTTACCAGCACATCTCAATAAGATGGAATAAAATAGTTCTTGGGTCATGACATGTTGCCATGTGAAAGAATGGTGGACTTTAAGAGTTTCCTTAGGAAATAAAAAAAAATAGTAGGGACTTCACTTTGTTTTCTTTCTTTAAAAAAAACCCAAACATACAAACTAAATAAAGCTTTATAGTGTGAGCAAGTGGTTGATGTTTGCCTGCTGGTAAAATTTTGTAGCTCTCATCTGATCTGTAAACCAAGCAGAGCAAATAATACTGCTGCAGAAAGCTGCTTTGGGGATGGTGAGTAGGAGTCAGGGGAGAAAGGACATTACTGAAGATGCCGCTTGTTCCTGTGTTCCTCTCCAAGTTCTGTTGCAGGGCTGCCTCCTATTTTTCTGGGCTGGCTGGCACAGGGTGGCCCTCACCACATTATTCATCCCTGGTTGCCTTAGGGTGGTCTGGCCACTGGTGAGGTGCTGTCTGGGTGCTGGCTCAGCAACTGTCCTGCAGACCCATGCTTCTGCTCAACCAGAAGCTGGTGGGGCAGGTTCTGAGGCAGTCGAGACCTGTGTGTGCAAAAAGTGGTGATGAGAAAACACAATCATTGATTTCTAGGCTCGTACCCGCAAGAAGGGAAGCTTAGGGAGCGGTGTCCAAGTGATAGTCAGAAAAACTCAAACACCCCAAAGCAATAGAATAATCCAAGTACTCTAATTTAGGACTAAAATGTGACAGGGAATTTGTTATTCTAAACAAATTACCTCCAGGCACTGGAGTGCTATTGCTATGTTATGGTTTACTAAAATGGTGTGAGCTCTGCTGTTTGCTGATTTTTGTGTAACCCTGCTGAAGGGAGTGCAGCTGTGTGTGTAAGGAAGGCGAGGAAACCTCCTCCCATGGCTTCTAACCAAGTAGTTCACATTTTTGTGTGAAGTTTTATAGCTGTGTAATAAACGTTATTCAAGATTAGCACGATGATATTTTAGGTATCAAAGTTGCATCAATCTTGTGTGAAGGAAACCTTGACAGGGCAGGAAGCTGGGATATAAACTCACACGCCATAGCACTCGCTGCTTGCACAGCTTCATGTTCAGCAGTACTGGTGGCGTAAGGCAGCTTGTAAAAGGCAAAATTACCCCTGGAGGTTCCTAATAGCAGAACTGTCATTTCCCTGGCCCCTAAGTGGAGGAAAACACACTGCTTGCTTATTTGTTCATATACAGTGTCTGTACCCAGCTAATTCCACCTACCAGCATCAACCAGTCTACAAAAGGACATTGTAGGGAGTCTAGCCTCTCTAAGATGCCCAAATATACTGTAATAGGTTGTATTTTGACTCTGTGGCAGGAGAGAGGTTCTCACTTTCGGATCCTTAAGCCTGTTAGATGCTGTTCTCCTTGCCCCAGGCTTCGTCTTCCTCTGCTTTCTATTACAGGTCTGTTTGTCTTTGCTGCTTTCTCACAGCCCTTCTTTTTGTGCCCCTTTTTCTCCACAACAGCCAGAGCAGATCTGGTCTTTGTTTTTATGGCCCTGCTGCTTTCCTACAGTATGTGGTGGCTGAGTCTGATCTGTCACCAGTCCTAGGCTGCAGGTTAGGAGGTGTCTTGTTGAATGACCGAACTTGCTCCCTGTCCTATGATTTCCCTGACATTCATTAACCATTTTATGTCACCAGGTGTAATATTGCAGAATTATAGATTTGTGCCCTGTTATCTGGGACCACAGGCTTGATGGTATTTTCTAACAAAGACATCAGTGTAATCAGAAACCCTTTTCTTTGTGTCCAAGCTTTGCTTTACTTGGCTTTCTTGAAATCGTAGACTGCTGTCATGCAATAATGTACTTAAAGCCATATGAAGACATCTTGCACTCTCATAGATTTAGCTAGGAGGTCAACTCAGTAGACTACAAATTACTTCAGCACCTTTCCTAGAGATGAGCACAGCATTTCTATTCTGCTATTTCCCCAAGTACTACCTTCATCTATTTACCTCTTTGTTCAGTTAAATTTTATGCTTTTGGTACAGAGGCTTTCTTTGTGGTTTGTTTTTGGACAGCATCATTGTCTTCTACCATAAATGAGATTTTGTGTCTTGTGGTGATGTCCAGTTTCTGCATTGCCCAGAAAAGATTCTTAAGATTTAATTAAAGATAAAGAATTAAAGGTTTTGACATACTTAGACGCAGTGAAATGTTTGCCCTTTTCTTTTTTTTTTTTTTTAAATCTATTTTTTCTAGGAGAATTCCTAAGAGCCTAGGGTACTGAATTCAAAAGAAATAATTAGAAATGTCACATCTGAAAGTGGATCCATCTCCTTTTATTCCTCTGCTCCTCTCACCTGTTGCATTTCAGTTACAGTAATTACACAAAGTGCCATATTCCTATATAATGGTAGTAGAGATAATTTTTTAAAAAACTGTCTCAGGATTTCCTATTTGTGTTAGTACACGGTGAAGAAAAACGCCCCTCTCATAAAGAAGCTATCTATGACATGTGGATAGGCAGGGATTAAATTTTGCTTTATGTTCTAATCCTGTCTATATGTCTCTATATATATATATATCTCCTGAGCCACCAGTGGCAGAGAGTAGTTGCTCTCTCAATTTTTTTTTCATTTTCATCAGAGTTCACTTTGTCAGGGTCAGAAGTATTCTGGGGATTTAATTACACAGCATGTTTTCAGGAGGATCCCATGGGCATACTGCACATAAAGTTGCATGCCACAGTAGTCCAACACAGTGTAAACAGCGTGACTCAGGACACGAATAACTGGTCAGGCACCTCTTCAGACAGTCTCTCCCTAACATAACTTTTTCAACAAAGAAAAATGTGATTGTTTTTGATGTCAGTGCAGGTTGTTCCTTTTATGAGGCAGGTGTCTGGTTTTAGTTTTGAGCTGCGGACACAGGTTCTCGTTGGCTTTAGACTTACAGATGTCAATTTGGGTGCGTTCTAGGCATACAAAAAAGAGGATTTTTTTTTTCTTTTCCTGCATTGGAAGATAAGGAGACACATAAGGATGCTCTAACTGCATAGCAGTAGCACAGTTAGAACTTCAGCTTTTTGTCACTTAGACATAGACAATGGGTGAAGAATCCATTCTAAAGCAACCACATTAGTTGTTCTACTTGATTATGAAAGATTCTGGTCACCTATACATTGCTTTATTTTGAAGGCATGGAGATTTTAAAAGGCTTCAAAGGTGTGGATTGCGCGCAAAGAAATGTGACAATGGTATTTGTTCAGTGTTAGTATAATTTTGATCATAAATAGCACAGGTGATGTGTCTGAAACCATTTCTGAAAATAGTGCTCTGTTCTTTTGCTGAAAATGCCTGTTCATCAAGGAAATTTTATCTTTTTCAGGAATGTGAGCTTTAGGACATGTGGAGCTCCTGGGTTGTTTGTTTACCAAGTAAGAAATATGCTGATAGAAAAGCTCTCCAGAACATACTAAATAGCTCCTGCTTGTATCTCAAAAAAGGGGAAAAAAGACCTTCTGGATGCAATACCCTAACTAGAATTCATGGCTTCATCTAACCCAGAGAAGCTGTTCTTGTTTTTCATAAACCTTCCATTACGTTGGGCTACAGTGGATGTTTACAGTCGTTTTGTGAGTCCTGAGCCAGGATATTCATACCCAGGAGCCATTTTGTTGTAAGGATTTATTTTTGCTAGGGTTTCCAGTGCTTTTCTTGAACGATGTGATCCACAGTCCTAAAAATTAATGCCTCTGTGGCAAAAAACCATGAGGCTAAGGATTATTGGGAAGGTTGTAAGCTCTCTTACATATAAAAATACCAGGTAGTGCAGGAAAGCTTGTAAGAGTTGTATGAAATTAGCTCTAAACCCAAACTTCCCCTAATGTGGACATTTGAGGCAGGACTACTTTCTCTTTCTTCCAGAGCCAGATCTGTAACGGACTCTTCACTAGTGAAGTCTTGGCCAGCACTTCAACTGGAAGACCATATTAGCCAGTTTCTAAAATAAAAATGTGGATTCCATGAGAAATTCATTACAAGCAGCAGAGCAAACTGATTCATGTTAGATAAAAGCATCTGTGCTTTTCATATTGAATAGAAACTCCACATTTAATTAAAGTGTCTTTTTCAGGTTACTGCCTCACATGCTGCAGGAGGTGGGGTTGCATAAACTGTCCATAGCACTTCCCACCTCTTTCTCTTGAATGGTACCCAACAATATAAATTAAATTTTCTCTAAAGTGGCTATTGCCCTGGCTTTATCAAAATTAGATTTCATGTGCCCCAGCTATCTTTTTGGTTTTCTATGTATTTCTGAATTTCATCATGGCTTTTTCTAGTTTTGGCTAAACTTAATAATTTGGTATCACTGGCCATATCAGTGCTTCCTTATTTTTCCCAATCGTTTAAAATTGCATTAAACAGTGGTCCTCACTCTTTGAATGCCAGATTGCACTCTTAACCTTTTGCTGTGTCTATTCTATTAACGGTTTAACATGATAAAAATTCTGACATGAATCATTCAGGGAAGGAAAATGTTCATGTGAAAGACAATGCCTGGAGCATGGACCTTAGCTTCATAGAAATGAAAGCTTTTAGAAGCAGTATCACGTCACTAGGAATTTGCCCTCNAAAGCAGAAGTAGGCCAATAAAAAGGCGACAGGCACAGGCTTAGGTTTTTAAGATTATTTTTTTTTCAAAAAAGTTACTTTCTTAAAAGGAGATGGTGAAATAATCACCTTTTTCTTCTCTCAAACACATTCCATGCTTTATAAATGACTTTGGAAGCACTGAAATGTCATAGATGAACACCTAAATGTAGGAAGTTTCTGTTCATCTCCAAGGACTGGGTGAATTCAGCTCTGGTCTCGTTCTTTGCCTTGTCTCCCTCAGCATAAAAATAGATCCCAAAGTGTTCAGTGGTCCCTCTGTGGACCCCCCCCATGAGATAACCAGTAATTCTCTAAGCATTCTCTGTTTGACAAATGCAATGCTAAACATGCCTGGGTAGTTACCACCTCCAGCAAAAAAGAAATCCTGGCATTTCATCTCCAAGGCGAGCATCCCTACTGTTTGAATCGAAGGGTTCCCTTTATTAGGTGCTACCATTAGCAGTCACTGTCTCCTTTGTGAACCAGCCAGCAACAAGCCAGTGTATGACAAGCACTCCTGACCACCCAGTTTGTTGTTTAAATAATCCAGAGAGTTTAAAAAAGCCCAGGCCCTTGCACCACCACCACCAAACTTGGTGTGTCCTAGAGAGCTTTGTTTGGAGCTGTCATTGTTTCCCTAGGAGGAAATATTCTTGTACATTTGAAGTCCTAGGCTGGGAGTTCAGAAATCTGAGTTGAATTCTCAGCTGTAAAGTACTAATCTGGTGTGAAGCTGGGAAGGTATTTACATTTTTTCTTTCAGTTTCTAGTCTGTGTCGCCCTTCTCTCTCACTCTTGGGTCGTCATGCCTGTTTGCAACAGTCTCTAACTTGCTTGTAGTTCCTATGATGATAATTTTTTTAATATATTTGTGTATCACTAGAATACCAATTCTCAGAATTCAGCGTGGTTCTGACAGACAAATTAATTTGTGTTTTGTTGTTGGTTTTTTTTTCCATTTTCCTTTTCAGTCTGTTTTTCCCTCTCCCTTTGGGCATTTTGACAAAGGCAGACATGACCACATCTCACAGCCATACACTGCAGCGTGGAGAACTTGGGTGAAAACGTGCATATTGGTTACTCACAACTACCATTGGAAGAGACAGAGCACTCCAGGGTCAGGGGCCAAGGCAATAAATCAGAGATGCTTTTAAGTTGGAGGCATTGGTTGTTTGCTTTAAAATTCTTCTAATCTTCCACGCGTTTTGTGTGTGTGTGCACATATCTGCCAGCTGGGCTGCATCACCCTCATTCTGTAAATACATTTTTTTTTAAGAATACTTTCAATCATGTTCTCTATTTGGGACTTTCTATTGGGCTGTTCCACCCAAATTTATTTTGGTGCTTTGTACAGCTACGGGCTTAAATGTTCTATGCCCTGTTACAAATATCTGTTGGTGTTTTTCAGCAGAAGCAGAATAAGCCTATATTTGACCTATTCACAGCAAAGAAGTGCACTGAGGGCCTCGAAGCTGTAACACCTCAAGCTATGACCTTACTGGATGTCCTAAGACAGACACCATAGTGAGCTGAGAAACAGTGTGGGAAAACTTGAATACTGACAAGCTGTGGGGGGGGGCTCTGGGTTTTGGCTTTCCTTCCCCTGACTCAGTGATGAGCCAGTTTCTCAGCATGATAATGGTCTGCTGTTGTTGGTGGATTTTATTTCAAATGGACCGAAAAACTTTATGCTTAGATGATACCTTCTGACTTAAGGCAGTTAACTGTTGTAAAGCAAAGGCCTCATTGCTGCGATTTCGCTGTGTTGGTAAACAAGGGAGGCAGATACCTCCAGGAGGCAGGTGAACTTTGTGTCTTGGTGACCAGAAAGAGTGTGAAAGAAAGAAAGATCACCTAAGTGTCCAGTCACGAGTGTCAATTGAAGGTGTTGTCCTTGGGATATCTCAAGCCTACTTTTCAGGAGGTATCAGTATTACAGATGTTGGTGGAGCGAATATTTCATTTGCCCTTCCTTGCCTCCAGCAGCTGGCACCAGCTTAGCCCCAGAGAACTACCAAGGGAGGCGGAGATGAGGTTTTGGTTAAAAGATGAGCCTGGGAGGCATGTATCTGGCATTTTTTTCTCTCAATGACTCTCAGTAACCTGGGGGATGTGTTTTGGGAAGATCAGAGCTCCCAACTGAGTATGGCAGAAGGCAGCTGGTTGAAACTGAGTTCATTGTAGATGCTGAGAATTTACCTGGCTTCTAAAAGTGATCACATGAATCCATGGGATAATACTTCAAAGATAAAGACAAAGATACAGGCGTGGACTGAGGGAGCCTACACGGATTGCTGGAAGCTGGGGCAGTGTGTAGGGGGGTATCACTGCGTGCTCGGCCTTTGCTTATTCTCTGATAGGATTTGCCATGGGCTGTGGTTGGGAATGGGCACAGACTGAGACAGTCCCTTGGTCTTGCCCAGTACTCTTACCCCATATTCTCATCCCCATTAATACTTTAAGTTAATTGCAGTTCAAATACTGGGGTCATAGGAGATCCTTAAACAGGGTTTTCATGAATTTAACATGTCTGCTGGTGCTTCAGTTGGCTGACAGCTGTTTTTCAGTAACTGGGTGCACAAGGAGTGTTTTCATCCAAGGGTGCACCCGAAGTATTTTACAGTGACAGGTAGGAAGATACAGAAAAGCTGTGCCTGAAGGCATGTTATAGGCAGGATAATTAACAAAAGGATAGGTTCTGGCATCAGAAGAGGCAGGGGGTGACCTGGGAGGAGGGATGGAGACCAAGTCTGTGCTGTAACCTGAAGAAGGAGAAGAAGAGTTTTACAACTCAGAGAAGTAATGGGATGTGAGACTCTATGATGAGTGAGTTAAAGCCAGAGAGCTGTGCGAAGGAATGTTTTCCTCTTACTGTAGCTGTTCTTCCCAGTTTTCTGTAAATGTCTCATTTAATAAAAATAAGATTGTGGCAAACAGTTCTGTAGTGTTCCTTTGCAGGTGTGTATTTGTTTCCAGAGACTGACAGGGAGGAGAGAAAGGTTCTAAATTAACCATATTGTTATGAAACAATCCTAGTTTTTATCACTGTTCGTTTTTAAGAGATCAGCTTTTTGCATTGCTTCCTGTTTCCATAATGAGCTGGAAGTGCTCTTATTAAGGAAGCAAGTATTTTGTTAGGTTGCAAGTGACATGAAATCGAAGCTGGCTTGAAAACCCTTCTTCCTCTACCACCTCTTGGTTAACATTCTCTTTCTTCTCCAAGTTATCATCGCAGAGGCCCAGGATGACTATTTCCGCAATTGTCAAAAGAATGAAAAAATAACGTAAGCTGTTCTCTGATTTTATTTGTAGTTTTAAAAATAGCGTCTGTGTTTGTGTCTGGTGAACAGGTTCTTTGACAAGCCAAACAAATTATTTTCTATCGCTGGATCTAAAAGCAGTCCTGTGATTTAATAAAAGGAGGAAAAAAAAGCCTCCGAAAGAGCGGCTGAAGGAACTTTGGAAGCCTTTTGTGGTTTAGTGTTTAGCATTTTAAAAATAAGGGGAAAACCTGAACTCCAGGGGGAGTGACTGGTCTGTGGAAGATTGTGTGATTTCAGATGATATCATTAAGCCCTGGCAGATGCATTGTGTGATGGGTCAGGCAGCTGAGAAGAAAAATCTGATTTTATAAGGGATAGCAAAGAGCAGCTACAGCTGATAGCTGCATTCATGTAATTCTCAGAAGGGAAGAAACACAGTGACAGTTAGCAATGCTCAAACATCCGAGCATCTTCTGTTTCAAGAAGTACAGTGCCAGAGGGGAGGAAGATTATGAGATCTTAGTAGCTTTGTACCCTAGACTCATGATTGTTGAATCCTTCCATGTCCCAGAAATTGCACCTCCCAAAGTGGTGTCCAACCCAATGATGATATTTACCATTTCCTAATGCTGCATAGGGTTTGAGTCCCAAGGGACTGTAAACTGATTCTTTGCAGTGATATACAAAGTATAGGGGCTGAAACAAGGGGCTGCTCTGAAAAAGAGGCAGCTAACATTTAGTAGACTTGATGGCTGGGAGCAGAAAGGATGCCAGACCAACATAACAGGCAGAGATGGAGACTGGCTGAGATTTGGACAGCCCACTAGGAGCGATTCAGGAGCAGAGAGGAAGTGCCCTATGGCTTTATGAAGACTTTGGTTTTCTGATTCATTTGCAAAAAATACTCATAGCAGTGTGTAATTTCCTTATCTCGTGAGTGTTGGTTAATTAGAGGCTATGTGAATGCTAAATGAGTTTTGGCTCAGCCCTACAATGGAAAAAGTGGGAGGTAAAGAAGAAAACTAAAAGAAGGAAAAAATGTTGGATTGAACAGAAGTGTTCTTGACAAAACTGGCCATGGGAGGAGAAAAAAAAAACCCGAACAACTCAGACATTTGCAAGGTAAATATTTCATTCTGGTGAAAGCAATGTTTGGGTTGTTGGCTTTTTTTTTTTCATTTTAGAAAGAGTTTTTACAGAAGGGAAGTAGTAGAAACAAAGAATTAAACTTCAAAAGTATTTGCAAAACCAGTGAAAATAGAGGTGGGTGGTGAGCTGATGGTAACAACTGCTAATCAAGACAGGGAGTAGGATATTCATCCTGAATATAAAAGGGATATTAGCTTCCCTCTGCCTGGGGAGAGGAAGAAGCCTAGGTGAGGAACCAAAAGATATGTAGAAGATCAGGTCCTGAAATGAGGATTCATAGATAGCAAAGCCACAGCAGAAACATCTCAGTTAATTCCTTCCATTTAAGTTCCTTCTCAAAATGCTTAGAAGGGAGAAAAATGAGGTGAGCTGTCTCCAGCTGAAGTGACAGTGGAAGAGATTGTGTGACAAACTGATATAATGAATAATTGCGTTTGCATTTCCAGGACCAGCTGGTTTTCACCCAAAAGTTCTGAGGGAACTCAAATAGGAAATAGCAGACTATCAACTCCACTTCATAAATTTGCTTTTTGGTATCAGAACAATGTTAAATGTTCTGTTAAATTTAATGGACTTCATTAAGACTAAATACTGTTTGTCTTCCTTAAATACCGAGGAAATAGAAAGTATAAAAATAACAGAATTATTATGTCCATAGATCATATGATAGAATGAGGAAAAATCAGTGTGATTTTATTTGGAGGATATAAATTCCTCAGAAATCTGTTTGCGTTCATTAGAAAGAGTCAGTGAAATACTGTTCTGGATATTGCGTAAATGAATTTCTAGAAAGGTTTTACAAGCTTTTTCATTAGGTAGCCTTGTAGAAATGAAGCCCTCAAGGGGAGAGGTACTGTTGTGAATTAAGAGCTGATTGAAGAATGAGAATAAATATTCTAGCTTTGTAGTTGAAGACTATCAGGGTGTCACGGAGAATTGTGTTGGGCCTGTGCTTTGCAAGTCATACAGAAAAGGGATGGATGGTGAGATGACAAAGTTTGCTGATGATACAGTAGTATGCAGGGTAGGATAAATTTGCTAATGGTATGGTAGTATTCAGGGTAGAAAAAACCAAAAGATGTTATTCCAGATTTGCAGAAATGTTTCATGGTGAATGGGCAATAAAATGGCAGATTAAATTCCCAGCAACGTACATGGCTTAAGCCAGCTGTAAATATAGGGTTATAGGGTCTGAACTGATTTTTACAATTCAGTATAGAAATGTCAAAATTGTTATGGCTAGGTCTTTGAAAACATCAACTCAAGAGGTGACCAAAAAGTCGATTCCTAAACAACGAACAAAAAATCCCTGCAAATAATTATAGATTCAAAAGGAAACAGCAAACTCAAGTTGTATAAAGCCACGTTTTGTTTACAAAGAAACCCCCCCCAGTGTGCACGTGGAAGGGCAAAGTGGGTATGTGAGTGAAGACCCAAGCCCTGTTCCAACGGTCTGTTGACATTGCAGGCATGAAATATGGTTGTTTATAGTATTTGGCAGGGGATTTCAGAGTAGATTCTTTACTTTTGTCCACAGGGGGTAAGAAGTGCTCAGGCCCTCACTTCAGGTAGTTATAAATATTAACTTTATAAAACCAATGTTGAAACTCTACAGAAACCTGCAGAGGCAGACAGCAGAATTCATTGATACAAACATATTTGAGAACGGGCAGAGCTGTCTACAGAAGAAAGGAAAAAGAGGGAGCCTGAAGGCTTTGTTACTTATCCATAATATGGATTGCAAAGCAAATGAGTCCTCCAGGGCTGGGAACTGTTCCCGTGTCAAGGCGTTGAGTCAGTCCTGTCTTGTCAGGTTGCACTCCTATATCTGCTTATGGCAGGAAAAAAAATAATCTTGACATGGAATTAAGCTCACATACGTGGATTTTCACTGCTGTGTAGCAAAATAGTTGCTTTTGTATTTGCTAATCTCTAGGGGCATTGAATTCAGGAAAATACTGGGGGAGAGTGAGGATTCAGCACGGTGGCTGCTGGGTTGCAAATAGACTTTGTGTGTTTCACTCCTGTATCAAGATGAACTGCAGAATATAGTGTCAGGATAAAGAGAACCAGATATTTGCATCATTGTGAGATAACGTAATGACTAGTTTTTACTGAAAGGAGCAAAGTTTTAGTGGCTGAACAAATCCTCTGGCAGCTTCATCGTTTTCCATTCCAAGCACTTTTTCCTGCCTCAAACTGTGAGGAAATCTTGCGCCGCTGCTTGTAAAAAGTAACACCGGTGAGCTGACATTATTTAAGGGACAGGAGGTCATGCCAGCTGCTTTTCAGCGGGTGCAACAGATGTTCCTTCCTAAAAAGGACATGCTGTACTCTTTCTCCAGCATTCTGATGTCTCCAGAATACTGTACATCAAGTGCTACAGCTTTTGCGCAGAAGTCTTGGCATTAGGTATTCATAGTTACTCCTACACAGGATGACTCAGCCCCTCTCTTACACAAAAGAACACGGATGGTTAAAGCCTTCCAAAAATTGTCAAGTGGGAAAACTTTACAATTGAAATGGATCATGCCCCCGGGGTTTCACTGCTATATATTTGGATTTGCTAATGAAGTCCTATGGTGGTCTTGGTGCCTTGATTCTTTTCAGTGGAAACAAATAAAAGAAGGAGGAAGATTTACTCTCTTAATGACTTTGGTACTAAAAAAGCCTCAATCTGATGTGAGGATGTGTTGGGATGATTTTAGGCTGCTACTAGTTAATGTCCACTGCTTCTGATGAAATGCAGTAAGTCCACTGGGAAAGAAAGATGCTGTAAATGTAGTCATGCTCCATGTAACTTCAGTTTGGCATTTTAGTTGAAGTTATAGGTGGCCAGTCTCCTTCCTGCTGTCCTGGCATTCCACCTCCTGTGTTACATGATACATTTTTATCTATTTATTTTGATAAATGAAGTAGCAATGTGTTTTGTAGATGACAGTTCCATTAGTTTGGTGCGCAGTGCTGATTTGGCCAGCTACCAGACAAGGTGATGCTGGGGAATTGGAAGGCTACTGAGCAAAAAGAGCAGTCATTTCTATAGTGCTACCCCTACGCTTCCTCTGACATTTGGGATAGGACTTGCTGTTTGCAGTCCAAAGCAAATAACATCTAGCTAATAATAGTTTGATTTACTGGAAGCTGGAGATAATGGGGAGGTAGTGTCGTCTTTGTGCCAGGAGTTTAAGAATGTCAAGTTTTTGGTTAAAAGACCAAGTCTCAAGATGTGAGGGGGTGATGCAACAGGCTTCTGGATGCATTCTGAAACCAAAAGTTATTTTTCATCTGCTAATTCTGGAGTTAGTATACTTACTTTCTGTTCTCTCTCTCTGTTTTTTACTATTATTTTTTAATATAAACAGTACCACAAGGACTATGCAGTCCTATCACAGCATTCAGTCACTGAAATTATCCGCTTGTATACTTCTTTCCCAGAGACCAAGGTCAGATGCCAACTCTCAGCAGGAAGCAGATGCAACATGAAGCCCATTTCTCACCTGAGGTTCAGTTCAAGTACAGGTTTTATAACTCACAAAACACTGTAAATTAGCAAATTAAAGTGCTGCAGCAAGAGTTGACCATTACAAAACTGAATAGTCCGTAGTCCTAAGTCATGTCAAGCAGAGTTTGCTACATGCAGTCATTTCTGTGTGGGACAGAATGTGAAGTTCAAAGAGAATACTGGAGTTCATTGATTTTCATGTGACTTTAGGTTGCACTGGGACTAATCTAACTACTGCTACTGTTCTTTTAACCATTCAACTTCCTTCTTGTTCAGATGAAATAAACTGGAGAACTCAGTGGGAGTAGGATGACTTGTAGAATGGCAAGTGTTTAATACAACTAAAATCATTCTTTCAGGTTTTTTGGACAAAAAAAAGGATGTTGGTTGCTATTGTATCTCTTAAACCTTGCTGTTGACTGTATTCTGGTGACAGAAATTTAGTCTTAAAGGCAAAAATATCAGAGATTAGTTTCTCAGGAAACCTGTAATCTTTCCTAACTCTGTCTTTTTCATCTCAAATGTTTTCTGGGTGCGTTGTGGGGTTTGTGGGGTTTTTTTGTTTGTTTGGTTGGTTGGTTTTTTTTGGTTGGTTGGGTTTGGTTTGGTTTTGGTGGGGTTTTTTTTGTACTAAAAAACCCAACCCTCTAGACACACTGTTTCCACTCATGTTAGCAACAGTGCTGATCATGTGGTAAAAGTCCCATGTTTCTGGTCTAATGTTCCATTGCAGCTCTAATTTTGAAATTGTTTGCCTTATTTAGTAACCATTCAAGTTTTCTTGTTGCTTTTTCTCTTGGTGATTTTCCTGCACTCTATAGCAGCACTCAAATCTTGTTGCCAGCATTGCATCATCCATTAAACAGCTGAATCTGAAAGTAGCATCATCAGACTTTTTGGTTTCTTTTTCTTAGGAGGTGCAGTGGTTCTGAAAACTCCTGGTCTGGGAGATCTTGCAAGATTAAATCCTCTAGTACAGCACAAGGTCTCCTTCAGCGCCCTGCTGCTCTGCCTCATCATTGCACACCCTGTCTGCGGCTACTACACTAACTGCATTTCAGATTTGCACCTTCAACCCCAACAGCTGTAAATCAGGAATAAGTCCTAATTAACCTCCTCCCCTCCTCCATGGGGTTGCTGTGAAATGACAACACATTGCACAGGGAAGGGAAAAAAATACCCCATATCCTATTTCCCACGTCCTGAAACAGCCTGCACCTGGGTTTCAGTAAGTCAGCTGCACTGGTGGCTGTGCCATTGGTACTTGCAGGGACTTGGCTTCAGGCCATTTTTCTACTGGTCAGGTGTTGCCTCTGAAGCATGTGATGCTGGATACACAATGGGTTTGTATGTTATTCACCCGAATGCCACGCTTGTATTAGTGCAGCTTACTCTGAGCGTAGGGTTTGTTTCTTGGTTTGTTGTTTTGGATGGGGTTTTTTTTTTGGGGGGGGGGGGTTGGTTTTTGGTTTGGTTGGGTTTTTTTTTTGTTTTTTGTTTGTTTTTTTGGGGTTTTTTTTGGGATAGGAGTTAAACTAGGTGTGATTACCCTGGAGACAACTGAGTGTTTCTGTGAGCCTCACAGGAAAACAATAGCCTTGTACCGTGTTTTCAGCTCAGATGTTTTCCTCTTCTCAATAAACAGCATAGCCATAGGAATTTAGGCTCAACGATGTTTTTCTTTGTATTTGTGAACTGTTTTTCTCCATGGTACCTTGCAGATATTAATTAATCAGTCTCCAGAAAGTTCCTTTGAGATAGGTGAGTAGCATTAGCTCTGTTTTACACATGGGAAAGTGAGACAGAATAACTTGCTCAAAACCACCAAGGAAGTACATGTCAAAATCCTGGGATTAAAACTCTTGTAGCTTTGGCTTCATTTCAGCTCAAGTCCAACAGGAGCAATAGGGCCAGGTCAGGCAGTGGACGGAGGGGCTTTGGCCTTGTACAAGCCACAACTGGGCCCTAAGATCCCCAGCAGTGGGGTCATCAGAGGTAATTTGTATGAGAATCAGTTATTTACTTGAAATCAGTTTATTTACTTGAAATGTTTGTTAGTTGGATGTAGTGGAATTTCTTTGTTGCAGAAGTCTTCTGTTTAGCTTTTGTCTGAGCTGTTTAGACACGGCCAAGAACCTCCAGAACTGTATGCATCTCCTGAGAGAGGTAATTTTTGACCTTTCTCTTCAGTTTTCTTGTTCTTTTATAGACTGCAGAAGAAGTCAGAGTCTAGGTTTGAAAGCAAAACCAGGCAAAGAGAGAAAGCAGTGAAATATTCCACCCAGACTTCAAAGCTTCCTGTGGCTCCATTTCTCCTTGATATATAGCCTGTCTTCAGTCAGGAGGTTTTGGTAGAGAATGGTAACGCAATACGTTTGATATTTTGAAACTTGTTTTTGTTCCTGTTTAGGATGAAAACAGCAAGTGTCTCTGGAGAGGGATGATAACTACAAAGGTGTATCTTTCTCTTCTCAGCATCGGCTGCCTTGCAGCTCAGGGTTCCTAGCCTTGAGATGGTTTGTGTGCCTGGAGATCAGTGTAGAAATATTTATGAACTTAAGCCCAGGACTTTGGTTTTATGTCTGTGCCCGTACTATTGAATTAAGCATCACAGGGAAGCTCTGCTGGCTGCTGTGGTTCAGTCACCCGTGGCCCCACATTGTAGCATAGCTCCTGGCATGGTTTTGGACCAAACCAGCCTTCTGCAGTGATTCCTGGGAAGACTTTGAGAGCTGGCGTGCAGCACACACAGCTCTCAGCGAGGCACATACACGAGGCGGGAAGGGAAGAGACTTGCCAGATGTGTTTGCTTGTGGTCTTATCTGACTCCTCCCGGGGGGCTGCTCAGACTCTGGAGCTAGAGCAGGGATGAATTTGGCCTGTTAAGGATTTTTAAAGGGATTAAAAGCTCTTCTTCTGTTGTTGATTTTTCTTAAAAATAGCTCTGTCAGAGATGCAGACTCATTCTGAAGCAACTTTAAAAAAAAAAAAAAATTAAGCACCAAGTTGTTTTACTGTCCCTGCTGGTGGTTTAGCCCTGGAGGAGTGGCTGTGTTGGCCGTGGGGCCATTTCACACTGGGAACAGCATCAGCAGGCACTCTGCTGTCTCCTTTTCTCCGTCAAACTCTCCCAAACTGTGCCATGATTCCCCAACAGCAGCTCAGAGAGCTATGGGAGCCCCAGGGGCCTGATTTTGTTTGGATTTGGCAGGTCTGCAAAGGCAGGTAATGTGGTCAGGGTGGTTTGTGAGGGTGCCCACTTGGATCCATACAGGGCCTTGAGGCCTGAGGCCTGGAGGCCATGCCGATTTTTCCCTCTGTCCCCCTCTTCCTCTGAGGGGAAACCCTCTGTTGCTCTCAGGGGAACTCGTTTTCCATGTCTGGCTGTTTTTTGGATTCTTTATTTATGATGCTGTAGGTGAGGCTGGTCATTAAAGCAGCAACGTTTTCCCCAGGTGTGTGTTTCCACTCAGGGGAGGCTCCCTGGAGCTACTCCAGATCATGTGTGAAGGCTATTTTTTTTTTTTTTTCCATTTTAGTGAACCCATTTCTCTGCAGGCAGTTCCATCTGGCCCTCATACTGGCATGGAGCTGTGCCCAGAAGGGAGGCACCACGGTTGTCCCTGGCAGGGCACTGGTGGCATTGGGGTCCCTTCTACATGCAGGTGTGGCACTGGAAGCCCCTCTGCTGCACGGTTTCTGAAAGCCACCCCTGTCCACGGGGCTGCACTTGGAGGTAATTTAAACCTCCAGCTGGTTTAATAATCCCCAGGGGACATATAGGTGGTGGCCAGTCCCCAGAGACCTGGCAGAGGTTAGGGATTAATAAAGTGCAGATACTGCTGTTTATACTTGGGCAGGAAATGAGTCCCTGGGAAGTTTTGGGTCTGTACATTTTAAGACTTTCAGGGTGGAAGAGTGTAACAACCCTTTGAAAATTTTAGAGGGGAAGGACAGTAGCAGAGTGCAGATATGAACATGTCCCTGCAGTGTGGTGTGTCCTTCTTTGATGGGATGGGTTTAACAGGAGAATATATGATTCTTTCGATGGATAAATTTGCATCCCTTCTAGAAGCTATCAGTGGCCAAGACTGTACTTAGGATTGTATTTGGAGAATTTAAAAAAAATAAATTGGGGAAATGTAAACATATACATTCCTTAGCTACTTGCAGAAGTCCCTCAAATTGCAAAACTGCAGCTACATAGTTATCAGTCACTCAGTTTGAAGCTAGTTTAGATATCTCTACACAGTTATACTCTTGGGATGTAACATGGATCATTAGATAATGATCTTTTCAAAATACTGCTGATTTCTTTCATTCTGAATGTTCTTCTTTGCTTTATCTGCACATTTTAGGGAAGTCTAATTTCTGACTTTAAAAATGTGTCTTTTCATGGTCATATTTTTCATTATAAATTGTCTATATTTTGGATTTAACAATACCTTTGTTAAGGTAGTTTAAGAAAACTAGCAGATCAAGAGGTTTAAATTTCTTTTTATCTTATATCCTTTTCCTGTGTTTTTGCTTCATATGAAATGTGATTCTCCTAAAAGGCATTACTTGGAATAGTTTGAAAGACTGTATTGTCTTTAAAGTATAAAGAAGGAACCACTTCTTATGAATATCATGCCAACCAGGGAAATGTTTCTTAATTTCTTCATATTATGTTGCTCTTGTGGGTTTCTTATCAGGTTGAAGGTGACTTGACAAGTTGCAGTTTGCACTTTTTCCCAGGACATCTTCCGTAACACAAACACTTTTATATAAAAGAGCAACATCAGACCCGGCCTGATTAAACCCTCAGTACCCAAAATTTATGTGAACCCTAGAGGAATCCAGAAACTATCCCAAATTCAAGCCCTTTGTGTGTCTTGTCTGTCTGATGACTTTGGGAGCAGCCTTTTTGTTAGTTGGATCAATCAGCACTGAGTGGTTGAGCATGGGATAACATTGTGCTTTAAACACAAGCTTTGGTGGCAAGCATGGTGACTTTCAAAAAGTGAAACTATTGTCCCACTGTGGTGGGGCTTGGCACAAACAAAAAATAAAATGTTTTTCTATAGAGACTTAGTTTGGGTAAAAATGGGCTTGATTTGATATGAGGACAAGTTGCTGTAACTGAAATAGGTATTTTCTCATCTTTCAGACCCCTGTAATGAGGAATTTCACGGTCTAGAAAGACTATGTGAACTCTGCAAGTAAGCAGTGAAGTGCACTGCCAATAAGCACAAATGCTTTTCTATATGAAATACTGCTGTGAATTTCTGCAAGTCCTGAAATACAATTTTTAAATGTTTATTAATCACAACATTTATCTTTGGGTTAGAATTTTTTCTATGTTTATCAGAAATGGAAGCTGAGTCGAGCCATACTCCTTACAGTGAATGGTGGCTGCAAATGAGAGGAAAATTGTAATGTAGGGAAGTTGAGACATTATACCTGTTCCCAAAATGTACAGGGAATATGGAGTGACTGGAGTTTCCAGGAGAGAACAAGTTATATGCAAATATTGACATGGTCTTGAGAAAAGACACTGTGTAGAAATGGAAAAGATAGGCTTTTTATAAAGCTACACAAATACCCAGGAGTTTGAAGATCAGAAAAAATAGCTTTTCAAGCTGTGGACATTTCATGTTACAACATTAGAAAACATATTTTTTTCTGTTTGTATGCTTGTGTGAGAGGAGACAGTCTAGAACAAAAGGGTTGGGTTTTGGCCCTCCAACTGTGGTTGGTGGTTTTTTCTGTCACTTTATTCTCAAAGTATTTTTTTGTGTTGAATTGACTCTCATCTTTATTTCTACTTTTGCTCCCTCAAATTCAGAATTAATTATTTCTAAATAGAGGTGTTTTTTTTCAATTGTGTAAGTCCTTTCAAAGTTTTCCTTAGAGTCACAAAGAGTTTTGAGAAATTTTTTTGTCACCGAAAGAAGTCACAATTTTTCTCCTTCAGTTTAGCAGGTTTTCTGAAACTTGAATATAACAACTGTTATCTTTCTATCATAAAAGAAGCAGTATCCAGAGTCCTGATTATCTGTAATTACAGCCATAATCTGCAGGAAACTTTTATCTCCAAGAAAATTGGTTTAAAAAGGGAAACAAGAAGCTATGGAAGCAAAGAATACAGACTTTGTAGTTAAGTAGCTAACTGATAATTAAGTGGTTTGGAAGAGGTCAGACAGTTCTTTGCAGTAATATTTTAAAGTTCAACTGACCAAAAATAGCACTGTTGATTTTCTTGTAAATGTTGAAAAAATGATAACATGTATTCTGCTGTTTTTTCAAAACGGATAATTGGCCATAGTACAAAGTGATATGCAGATGTTTTTACAAAGGTTTATGTGTTGGCTAAACCAGCAATTTATCTCAAATATAGAAAAAATAAAACACATTCTCTTTTTATATAATTTTTATAGTTTAAGATAAAAACCCACCCAAAACACAAACTCTCTAACCAGCTGCAGAAGATACATGAAGACCAACTAAGGTGGTACATTTAAAAAAATGTGGTTAAATAAGTATGATCACATTTAATGTTTCTATGTGTTTGCCATTTTGACAACTGGGCTTATAAACTGAGCCAATGCTATTCAAATGTAAAATACTCCCTGATCTTGCAGCAGTGCTCAATTCTAGGCAAATAGTCAATCCCACTTGCTTTAGTTGCAAGCAGAAACATGAGACCAAACCCTCTCCTGAACTGTCTGCTTCTGCTTGGGCTGAGCATATCCCACACCCTCTGATCTCTCTCGGTGTATAGTACCGGGACTGAAACATGTCCTTTTTGAAACTGGAAGTGAAGATATGGATAAAATAATTAAAGCAGAGATTTTTGGATTGCTAGTGTATGCTCTCACTCTAGGAAGGACTGGAACCATGTCAAGTTGTTCTCAGAAATTTTCTTTGGGCTCTATTTGTTGTGCTGAAAATCAACAATGAAATCTGAGAAAAAAAGCAGATCAATGTTAATCCAAAAGCCAAACAAAGCAAAAACTGTTTCCCTCTCCAAAGATTTGATTTTTAGCTGGGTTGCTGGGTTTTGCTAGACCATGGTGAAGGTCTGGGAAGTCAGGTTGGTTGTGTGCATCCTTCAGCCTGCAATTTTCATTGAGGGCATCCCCTTGCAACTGTGGTTGGCCTCACTGACTTGGATGAAGTTCTTGGTTCTGCTGCTTCTCTTTTCCATTTGCTTGCGACACTCTTCTGATGTAATTTATGTAAATTAATAGCTACTCTGTGGCCATAGGAATATAAACCTTTATGGAGGCAATTGCAGGATTGGGACTTGCTGCTTGCTTTTTTTTTTTTTATTTAACATTACTGATTATTTAACTAGAAGGGAGGTTCAATCTGGGTGATGCTCCAGATGATTTACAAATATCCTCTCGTTGCATTATGTTGCAAATACTGAGAAGCCTGGATCCCAGCGGAGAACATTAATAGAGCTTTCATGTGCCTTCATGACCCCACCCTTCGCTACTTAGATTAAACAGCAGGAAAAAGCCTCCATCGTAACTTTCCAAAACAATTGCAGTACTTTTGTTCCTTTTGCTTTAGTTTGGCTTATAAAATTACAGCTTTGGCTTCATAGCAACTGCTATAATTACAGTTGCAAAAGTATTTTGATTATAGCACCCTTTTTTCACACTATCATACCTTCTAGGCAGATTGCTTTTTGGGGAATGAAATTTTCCGTGTGGTGTGGATGTGAGAAGTGTAAGAAAGGGGACTTTCTCTATTTGTCCTTGGGTTTGGTCAAGGTTGGAAAAATACACACTTGAGCCACTTTTTTTTTCATGTTTTCAACATCTACACAGACAGCTTGCATTCAACACAACGTGTAGATGTAACTTCTGAAGACAAAATAGTCTTCCTCAAGGAGTGTGTTTTAAATGTTTGAGAAACAGAAGTGCTTACTAGTAAGCTCATAGTAATAAAATACAGGTCTGAAAGTTCTTTGCTTTCAAGGGAAAGGGCTTTTACAAAGCGAGCCTGAAAAATGTCCTTTTTGTGACCGACTGTAGTTAGGGGCTGACACCACATGAGGAGGATGCCCCAGGGCCAGCGTGGTGGGAAGAGATGCCATGTATCTTCCTCTGAAAGTGGCAAAGCGCTGCCATCCTGTTGGGATTTGGGGAACATCTAGGAAAGAGATGAAGGTACCACAGCAGGGTGAAATCCTTCCATCTTCCTACGAGTGTTACCTGGTGAACATACTCTTTAGAACTGTTTACAGCTTGGAAGGCCTACCAGAATGTTAATCTGAGCTTTTTTTTGCCTGAAGTGGAATCTTCAGGTGCTACGAGGGAAGAATGGTGGAAGATATATACTTTATACCTACAACAAAAGCAGAATAAGGCAATTATCGAGGCTGCTGCTGCTTAGAAGCAGAATCCCATTTTTCCCATGTGCACTTACCCATGAGGTGAAGGTGAGCTGAAAGATTCAGAAAACCTATGGCTAGATAGAAAGGATTGATTTGTTATTCATGCAGCTGGAACTAGTTGATATAATCTGTGTTTGATTTCCAGACCAGGTACCTGGGCGGTAGCCCTATTTCTGCCCCTGCACCATCACATGCTGTGGCCTCCGTTATACATGAGTGGATTGTCAAAATGAACTGGCTCTGAATGGACTTTTAATGAGAAGGCAGCTGAGCCTGCTCTGAAATACAGCTGCCATGGTTGAAGGGTTGTGACTGATCTGCACAGTTCCCGGACCATCTGCAGCAGGGTTCCACGCAGGGGGCTCTGGGGCTGCTCTTTGTGTTCGTTGTGAAAACTAGTTTGGCTTTTCATGCCGAGTTTTTCACATGCACTGCCTCCACTTGTACTCTCTCCAAAAACATTTCCTTCCTCTGTTGCACTTTGCACTTGTTTGCTACCTGTCTAGACAGGTATTTGTATTGTATTAATAGAAAGAGGTGGTTTTAGGAAAGCAAAGGTATACTTTACACTTCAGTTTGGAGACCAGTGATCTAGTTTTAGGTTGCTTTGTCTTTCTTGGGGGAGAGGAAGTTGGGGTAGAAAGAAGGCTGAATATATGAATTTTCCAGCAAGCACATGGGTAGAAAGTAAGCAGAGTTAAAAACAGTACCATGAGTTTTTAAGGATAACTTGTAAAGTGCAAATGTATAGCATCTCCCTTTTTTGGTTTAAAAGATATGCAGTGTATGTCTGAGCGTTTCATGTATAAACGACTACTGACAGTGTTGCTGTAAATGTCTGTGGAGATGTTCCTTAGGTGGACCGAAGGCCAAGAGCTTTCGTTAAACAAAAGTGTCTTTAAAGCAAAAATGGCATTTGTCTGCCTTTCCCACAGCTGTCCCCGTGCCACATTCCCTTCCACGGCACACCTCATTAAGGCCTCCTGACACTCACTTCCCTCCAGTCACGTTTGCAAGATCTGAGCTGATGAACAAAGAGTGGGTTGAGGAGCTATAGGACGGACTGGCTTAGCCCTTGCTCAAGTATACATATAGTCTTACCCCCACAAGCATACAGGGGTACGTGTAACATTTTGCCTTGTTAAGGTCTTTGGATATTGTTATTGAGTTTATTCAAGTGGCAGTTGTGGACACAAAGATGAGTCTCTGTTACAGGTCTAGGTTATACACGACTCTGGGCGGTGTAGTCCGAGGGTCTGGTAATGGGCTTCCAGCAGGCAGAGGTGGCAGAGAAGAGCTGGACATCACTGCAAGGACAGAAGTTGACTTTAAGAATAGACTGAAAGAGCTTGTGGGCAAGCAGTGCTGTGGAGAGGAGACTGAAAATGTTTTCTTGCTGTATGTTACTGCTGTATTCAGAGAAGTGGGACTTTGTATACACTCTTCATATGAAAACTGGAATTTCTGACTGTATCTTCAGTCTCAGCTCCTAATAGACGTGGAACAAATCCTTTGCTTTTGAGAATATTAGTTGGAAATATGTCCAGTCTTCCCTATCACTGACTAAGGTATTCTCCTTTCCCATCCCATTCTGTTCAAATGGTCTCTATTTTCAGGTTGTCATACGTTTGGAGTTTGTTAATGTACCATTTATTTTCTGTAGGGATTGCCCAAAACAATTCCTGAGTAATAGCTTGCATTCAAACCATACATTATGGCTGTCTTGATAGAAAACCAGTTTCAATTGTACATGGGATTTGTGTGACCGTGCTTAAGAAGCAGTCCTAAAGCAAGCCTAATGGGGCTAAGCTTTAAGCCTGAACTTGATTGATAATTGAGTAGAGGTCTTCCAGAAACTTTCGGGTGTCACGGGTTTGTAATAAATGCTTAGTATATTACAGTACAGTGTAAAACATAGGGAAAAGAAGCAGAATATGTTGAAGTTTTAGAAAATGGGAAGAAAAACAGGGGCCTGTTTACTGTTACACTCTTTATAGCTTTATAGCTGTTGGCTCAAGGCTGGGTGGTAGCTCATGGTACTACCCAGGATTTTTCAGAGTGGAGAAGTGATCAGACCAAAGGCAGATTTTGAAAAATATGAACTTGAGCTGGATCTGTGTTCACACAGGAACTAAGTAATAGCTGTATGCATGGTCAAGTGGAAGGTAAGCACTTGATTTATGTGTCAAGCTGCACACTTGTACCCAGAGGTCCAAAGTAGATGTAAATTGGCATGTGCCGTTTAGGCAGGGATTTCCAGAGAAAGCTAATTTTAGCTGGTGCTTTGTCTCAAAGTTTGAGTGTGACAGTACTCATTTGAAAGTTGTCAACTGAGACATCAATATGGGAACTCTTGGTCTTGGGAGTCATCGTTTGAGGAGTTTATTAAAATTCTGCTCATCAAGTTGGAAAGTATAAAAATGATTTCTTTAGCCATATACTTTAAAAATAGGTATTAAAGGTGAACGGTCATGAAGGATGTGTAAAATGCCACTTTCAAATTGTGTGAGTTTTTGGTTTTGGCATGTCACAAGTGTGTTTCAGGACTGCACAGCGGCAGTGGGACAGTGATGTTCACGTGTACTTCCCCTCTGAGGCAATGTTTTAATCATGTGCCCAGGCCTTTGTCTTTCTTTGTACCTTCTTCTAGTAGAAATGATTTTTGGCCTTTTTGCATTGAGTAACCCACATTGTGTTTGAAAAAGATTATTTTCCCCTCATTGGGTTTCCAGGAAAGGAGATTAACAGGTCTTCATAACTGTTATTCTGATTCCTAGGGTAGTGGTGGCCTCTCATGGGTAGCCAATTTTCATTTTAAATTCCATTTACATTAGCCAAGAAAATAAATGGCAAACATTCAGTCTTTATAATTTCATCTTTGCAAAGCAGATAATATTCTTGTAGTTTATGTAGGGTACAGAGAATACTACAAATATATCAATTATTGTTTCCTAAAGCATTAAGATTTAACAGCGTTGTGTATCTGTCTTTCCCAAGAATATGAAGTTTTAGTGAAGTGTTTCATCCACCTACAAGAAGCTGGGAAATTGCTGGCAGTGAACACTTGTTACTTTAGGATCCTCAGGAGGATTTGTAATATATTTTTATGTTGTTTGAGGTTTTTTTTGTTTATTTTTTAGATGCCCTTTCCAAAGAAAAGATATGGTTGTTAATTTGGTCAGCTCTAAAGGTAGACCTTTGAGATTATATGTGCTGAAGACCAGCAGTTAAAGGAGTGGAAAAGTCAATTGAGGCTATTTCTACATAACGGAAAGGGTTTTCCTCTCAGAAGCCTTGGAAAAACTTGCTGGAGGTGGATACCTACTACCGTAACATGATCTTTATTTTTCCCTTTTTGTTTCCTTTTTAAATGTCATATGCTGAGAGAAGCCTCTTCTTTACTGATGAGTAGTCGTAAAAACAGGTTTCTATGGAAAGAGAATTCCACCCACTTCAAATAAAAAGAAAATCTAAAAATTGTTCCATATTTTTAACAAAATAGAGCCAAGTAAGCCTTTTCTTTTCATCCTGTCACTTCTGATGTCTCATCTTATTCTTCCTTGCCTGACTGAGGTCTTTTTAAAAGAAATCAGATCACCTGTAGGTGGCCATAAATCATTTCTGCCATCTAGGTTTAAACACCTACCGTTTTGCAGGGAGCTTTTTCAGGGCATTTTTCCATTCCTAGTAAAAACCCTTGTGTCTGTTGAGCCGCACTATACCGGTAAGTGTAGGGTACAAATTTGCCTTTATGCTGTTATTTGTGGGTGTTTTAATTATTTTAGATTATAGAGATTTCACACTGTCAGACTTGAAATCAGTCTGTCTGGTGGGGAAGCTGCGAGTAGTTGTTTGGACACATGCATTTATCTTTACAGAGAAAATAAGAGGTGCAGTGCATTTTTTTAGAGATGTTTCTCAACTGACGTCCCTTCCTATGTTGTTCTCCAAGATGATAAAACATTTGTGACATGTTGCCTGGCTGCTTCATGGCATCCATAATGGGTCCATCAGTAGTTGTGGTACAGCAGCTGTACTTTGTCCCTGAGAATTTATGTGGGAATCTCTTCCTCTGTGCTTCTTCGGAATAAAGTTGTGATACATTAATGAAATAAATCCTAGGAGTAATATTGGCCCATCATTTGATGATGGCAATAAAACTGTTCATACACAAAAGCAAAAAGTGCTTCATTAAATACTTTACGTTCTCCTCCTCCTTTACCAAATGCATCTTGTATTTCATGAAGCTTATGCTGTACTTTTAATGCATTTGTAAATATGGATGATGTCAAATACTGTTTACCAGAAATAAACACATTAAAATAATCTGGACATTTAAGAGATCCAAAGACCAGCTGAAGAGCTCTCTGGCTCCATATTGTTAACTTTTCCTAATTCTTGCAATGCAAAGGAAATTCCAGGAAGCATTAAGGGTTTTAAAGTGTCAATATACCAAAAAAGGGCAGGAAAACTGATCTGAAGGGCTGTAGGTTGACATCATCGTACAAGCAATATATTGGAGATGTCAATATGTCATGTAATTGCCCAAGAAATTAAAGGAACAAATACAGTTTAATTAAAAAAACCAAACTGACTAATGAAATAATGAGATTTCTCAGTGAAGGTAGCTGTGAAGATGTAATAGAGATTTAGGGGATTGCAATTTTACTTAGTGTTTTAGGCACTGTGATTTAAAAATAAAAAAGGGAAAGATTGTACAAAACCTGTATATTTAAAAGTGAATACTTGGACAGCAGACCGATCTAAAAAAGGGATGTAAGGCTATTGCGTCGGGTTACTTCTAGTGACATTTTTTAGGGATAAATAGAAAGCTTAAAGTTAATATAGTCTTTCAAGATCTGAAAATAAAAATTATTTCTACGTTTTGCAGATAACACAGAAATACTTGGTTAAAAGGGGAAGATAGGGAATTTTTTATAAAGCGCTTTGGATCAGCTACTAAGCTGAGCCACTCAAGCAAAGTTTGTTTTAATCCATCTCAGTGTGAGGTCATACATCCAGGAACAAAGAATGTGGGTCCCGCCTTCAGAGGGGGAAAGGGCTTGTCTCCTAGAAAGCCAGGGCCTTGAGAAAGATTTCAGGGTCATGGCAGAGCAACAAATTGCCAGCATTATGGTTGGCAGAAAGGAATTATGAGTTCTTTGGGTGTACAAACAGAGAGAATGGTACCTTGGAGTGATTCTTCTTGTGTGTAGATCACTGCTTTGGCTATGGCTGGAGTTGTGTGGTCACTGATGAGATGTTTTCTGTTTAAATGATGTTGTAAACAACTGTAAAACCTGTTCAAGTGTCCAAGGGAAGGCCTCTCTTAGAAATCTGTCACAGCATTTATTTTAATGAAGGACAAGAAACACCTAAGAAGGTATTTGCAATCCAGAGAAAGGCATGACAAAAACCTGTGACTGAAAGGCGATGCCACATGGGTTTAAAGAACCCAGATCCAGGACTTTTTAAGTTCAGGAGGGATTACTATAGGATCTAACTATATGCACTTCTGGAAAATATGTTGTAACTAAACAAATGATTTCATATGGTGGAAGGTTAACAAATGAAATGTTAATATCTGAGATATACAAGTAGGCTGACTAAATGATACAGTCTATTACTGCCTCTTAGGATAATTTATTTTTACAAAAAGTAGAATTTCAAGGAGCATCATTAGTATCCCAGTGTTTGTTTCTAAGAGTTTCCTGTTGATAAAAAAGGGACAAATTATAACAGAGCAATATCAGTTTCTCTATACTGGATTTTTGAAGCAGTACCAAAGCAGAGAGATAGGACAAAATTCCACAGCCGGTGGGGTTAAAAAGAGCAGGATGTGTTTATAATGGGGCTTGAAGATACAATTTCTGAACGAGTAATAGAGAAATTAAGATAAAGGTAAAAATTTACAACTTGCTAGTGGGTATGTATTTAATGCGTTCATAGTGTAGTTCTATGAATATAACATGCTGCTGGTAAATGTCCAAGTCTAGGCAAAGCCATGCAACATGAGTTGGTACTTGAGCAGGTTGTGCTGGGAGTCTGATGAACATTTCTGACCTGTGACTGTTCAATAAAGACTCTCTTTGTGTCTTGAATCTGACCGCTCAAGCTTCCTACACAGCTCTTTTTCTTCTGTTTTCTTTAGCTATCACTAAGCCTTTAGAGGTGGCCGCTGGTGACTTTCAGTATTTGATATGTGATACTTGTAGGGTTAGAGCTTTGCCATCCTGGCCTGTGCTTTTGTTTTCCTTTTCTTCTCCATCTCCCCTTTTGCAAGATCTTAGTACCACACTTCTGATGCACTTACAGCTCTCCAAGTACTCGCTGGCCCCCGCAGTTGCTTCTTGTACTGTCCGATGTTTTTCCTCCGATCCTTGCCCCCAAACCACAGCAAATTCCAGTTATCTGTTTAGAGTCACTGCGTGTTGGTGAGTGGTCTTCTGCCTAGGCCATAAATTTCTGTTGCCGCCAAAGCGGTATATGTTATGGAAATGAGGGATGGGGCTTTGAGGAAGTGCTGCTGTTACTATGAGCACTCTTGTCCCGGTGAATAATGTATGAAATAATAAAAAATAATCAAATGCAGGCTGCCGATGTGTAAAGTGGCAATACATGCACTTAAGCATATTCAGTTAAAACCTTACTACAGTAAATGCAGTGTTGCTGTTGTAAAAGGCCATTTTTTTCCATTCCCCATGAATGCACCTCCAGCTTCAGGGTAGAGCTTTCGGCTTTGATCTGGGGAACTGTATGGTTTGCACTTATTTGTGGAAACATTTGCCTTGTTTGTTTTTAAAGTCAGTGGAACTTGAAGGGAAAGTTTTGGTTTTCCTTGGTTCTCCTGAGAAAATCTCATCCATCTTGCTCCCATACGCGGGTTTAAACAATCACTCTTTGTTGTCCTGCAATATCCTCCAGCCCAGCCATCTCAGAGAGCCGGGCAGCCGTATCCGCTGACGTGGTTTGTGAGTGGGAGGCTCTGCCTCTTTGTGAAGGATCAGTGAAACAAGGGGAAAAGCCTTATCCTTGCTGACATGAAGGGTGAACTTTCAATTTTGTCATGATTTCCGATGCAGATGGATGAAAATGATTGTGAGGGTCCTGAAAATATGTCCTGATTCCTTCCTTTTCTTCTTCTGGTTTTGTGTTGGTTGTGAGCAGAGGCTGGGAGCCTCAAGAGAGGAGAATGTTAGAAAAGTGATGTCTGGATGATCAGAGGAGAATGGGAGAAGAGAAGGAAAGTGGTGAGGAGGGACATGACATGGAGGCAGGGTGTTACTGAGGTGGTCATCAGCATGCTGATGTAGGAATGTGCAGGATGGGAGACCTAGATGCTAGTGGAATGTCCTTGGTATCATCCATAATGCTCGTGCTGTGTAACGGATAAGTTTCCTTCAACTCTTCTCCTCAACATTACTTGGTTAATAATATTAATTCCTATTAATTAGGCTGTTACAGAATAGTGAATGGATATTTGTTATCCTTAGAGATTTCATTGTTTCCAGAACAATATGGTTCCCTCACGCTCTTCAAATATCACAGCTCATGTGCATGCAGAAGCCATAGCACAGGAGACTAAAGAGGTTAAACTGTGGGTTCTGGTTTCAGAAGCTTTCCAGCAGGTACCTAGCATTTGAAATGGAATTGATATTAAACATACAAGTAGATGTCATGGAGGAGCTCTTTTCACGTTTTTAAATTCATGTGGCAAAGTAGACAACCATAACACTTTTTCCTTTTACCAGTATTGATTTTAAATCCTGCTCTCAAGAGGATTAGACTAATAAATACTACCCTCCTACATTTAATAGTGGAAGAACAGACTTGGGTCACATTATTGCAACACATTCCCATGTTCCTATTGTGGAACTATCCATTCTCCTGTGACTGAAAGAAGGGTTTATATTTTTGTGTGTAAATACCTGCAGTTTTCTTAACTGGTCTCATCTCAGTAGTATGACAGCAAACATCATTCTTCTCATGCCCGGAGTCTTTCTCTCTCAGATGTATGCATGCAGGCAGGACAGCTGAGTAGTGCATTACTTTCTTTGTAAGACTTCCAAGAATCATGTTTATCAGCTCTACTCAACTGAATTAAAATACTGTCAGTAAAAATGTTGGTGATAACCTTCTCTCATCTCTATCCATCCCCTTCTACTGAGGATGATTCTGCTTACTTTCAATCCTGACGCAGTGCTGCTATTTTTCCCCTTTTTGTAGGATACTGGGCTTAAGTAGAACATTTTTTTGTGTTTTGTACATGTGTTTGTTATAAAGTTGTAGTGATCAAATGCTTTTTGTCACAAGAGTGTTGAAATTATCATAACGGGATCATAGAATCACAGAGTGGTTTGGGTTGGAAAGGACCTTAAAGATCATCAAGTTCCAACCNCTTCTCCAGGCTGAACAACCCCAACTCTCTCAGCCTGTCCTCATAGAGGAGGTGCTCTAGCCCTCTGATTAATTTTGTGGCTCTCCTCTGGACTCTCTCCAACAGGTCCATGTCCTTTTTATGTTGGGGGCCCCACATCTGAACACAGTACTCCAGGTGGGGTCTCAGGAGAGCAGAGTAGAGGGGGAGAATCACCTCCTTTGACCTGCTGCTAATGCTTCTCTTGATGCAGCCCAGGAAATATTGTCAGGAAATATAGCCCAGGGATATTGTCAGGCTTTCAGTTCTAGTCAACTTAAAATGAAGTATCCATCAAAATATTTTTTTCCACAGCTATTGTGATGTTTCATAGACACCCAGGCTTTCTGTTTTCTGCCCTAACTCTTCTAGCAGGTATTCAGTCACCTCAACTATTTGAGATACCAGGGTTAGAACTGAGGGGACGTCTGGAGTTCTGCCAGTTGGTACAGACTTATGCTTTTCTCAAACAAATCTGCTGCCAATTTAGGGAATGCAGCAGGATAATCTCATTCAGCCCATAGATGTCTGACACACTGATAATAAGGTGACCTGCTAGATAGGAGACAAACATACTTGATGACAGTGTGAGATCAAATGTGCCCTAGGACCCAGATCCAAGAAGGGATGTGGATCCTGTCTCAGTTCACATAAACCAGTATATCTGCCACACACAGATAAAGGGATACAAGACCAGCAACAAGGGCTCCTGAGCACTGCTGTGGACTGTGGTTTTGGGAAGGGGCTGGCAGGGTCAGTCCTCGACCCCAGACCTTGACTCTGAAGACAGATATGTGTGAGATTTTATACTGAAAGTTTGTTGAATGACACACATGCACAGCTGGTTTTATCTCTAGCTAAGTATATCCAGGAAGAAAGAGAGAGAGTGAGCAAGCAAGTACAGTATTTGAATGCTGAAGTTAACCATGATGTTTTTATTGAACACCACTCCCTCAGGTCCATGGTTGTGTCGAACTTTTAGCAGACCTGTTATCATATATGATGAGCCAGGAGGCAAGGGTCTTAAACTCCATCTCCTCTAACAGCTTCGTACACAGAGACCCCTGTGTTCAGCTTATGCATCAGGGTTGGAGGGAAATACTGTATAAAGGGAAACAGGTAGTTGAATAAACTCATATTTTGGACCCAATGCATTTTAATCCACTATTAAAGGAAAACTCTTGGTTTTGATAAAATCTTGTACCAGCAGAAGATGAAATATGGTAACTCCAGCAGAAAAGTGTATGGTAGGGTTACATATATGCAGGAAAAGTCTGGATTTCATTATTGTCTCAATCTTGCATGTAATTCCCTGCTGAAATAGATCATATTTTCAGAGAGAGAGTAAAATAAGTAAATGTCTGAGTTGTTATCCCTCTTTTTGCTTCTTGGGTTCTCTTTGCTCACCTAAGTTCAAGTCTTCATTTCACAAATACCCATGAGCTCCCAGACTTTCTGTTTGTATTTCTGTACTGTCAATATTGCAGGGAGCCAGTCATATGTTTGGAAATTGGTTGTGTCTGACCTGGTATCTGGAAAAAGCTGGGCATCTGAGCACTGTTTTCTTCAGAGGGGAATAACATGATTTTAGACAGTTGAGGAATTTTCTTTATTTTTCATCTTAAAAAAAAAAAAAGTGAAAGACTGAAAGTGAACTATAAAAGAGAGAAAGGGAATGCGTTGTAAAAACATAACTGAAAGTGTTAGGTCCAATAAAGACCCAACTTTCAAAATGTATAGATAGAATGTTAAACTATGTTTTCATAATGCATTTTTAGTACTGAGCTGGAAAATCAGGTCTGAGCTTACTAGTACAGAATATCATATTTGGGTAATATGTAGTGACTTTTCTTGCAAGTTACCATGAAAGGATTATCAGTAATATATTATTGCTTAGCTTTTTTAACCTTTGACATGGAATAGTTCCGCTATTGATGGAAATCTCTCCCATGCTGACATCAGTAATACCTTTATCACTCCCCAGCTGATAGCATGAAGCCAGATGTGCAGGGATGGTGAGCACTTATTTAAACTCAGCTGGGGTTTGGACTCGTGGCTCTTCCCTCTCTGTCTCAGGGTATCCTCTCAATTCATGCGGGCTCCTGGGCGCCTGGTGTTTATTTAGCACCAGATTCCTTCAGGATTTGCTTTTTTCTCTCCCATAACATCTGTTATCAGTGTTTGGGAAGAGAGGTTGCTGACCTGATGGAGACAGTTCTGTGCTGAGGGAACACGTTTGGGAAGAGGACAAAGGAAGCACTCCCATTCTTTCAAACACTAACCCAAAATAACACTCAAGGGTGTGATACCCTGCAAATCCTTTGCTCTTTTTTTCCCTGCTCTAAACTTTGGGATTCTTCAGAAGACTTGTAACGTTTGAAGTCTTGCAACAAAGACTGGTCGCTTACTTGTTGAATTGTAGCTGTCACAAGATCTTAAAAGAAAACAGAAGCATGTATTATTGAAACATCAGGCCTCTGATAGCCTTCATATGCTATTAATTCGACAAAAAAATCACCAATAATGTTGTAAATGAGCTTTTACCAACCAAGTAAACTTCTAGTTCAGCTTCTTCTCTGAAAAAGAGTTTGCATTTGGGTTTTTTTCCCACTTTAACTACAGTAACATCCACAAAAAAAAAAGATAAAATACATTACAAAAACAGCTTGTGTGCAGAATGGAAACTAGATATTTTCTAGACAATTCTGGCATGGCCATGGTCTGTCTGCCTTTGCAGTGGGGAGATAGCAGTGCTAAAATTGTGCCAATTTGAAATAAATTATTAAAACTCCTAGAATATCAAAGTGAACCCAGGACAGAGGAAGGCTCTTGTGAGCAAAGAGTTCGCTATTCTTGCCACCACTAATCCTGCACAGGATTAGTAGAAGGTTGAAAGTATTAACTTGCACTGGGAATTGACACCAAGGGATCTAACCTTGGACTCAATAAGCGTTGCAAGGAACAGAGCTAGGAAGTTAAATTGCTTCTTACTCATTTTCAGGTCCAAGAATGACATGTGCATGTTAATTCATCTGAAATCAATGGAAATCTGTCTTCCAGTTTAAAGCCAATTTATTTAATTGATATTTTCATTGAACTGTATGGCACTTAAGCCTTGTGTCCAAAATGACTCACAGTTTAGAGAGGAAGACTGAGATAATATGAGAAGGTAATTAAAGTCAAGCTCTGTCATCCTATTGATTTGTAAGCCAAAATGTATGTTTATTAAGACCTACAGCTGATATTTCATGTGATAAATTGTGGAAGTCGTGGCCTTTGGCTCTGAAGGCTGGTGGACATTTGAGTCATTTTTTTATATCACTGAACAGGGAACTATTTATGTCTTGGCACTGAGTCGAGGACTTACGTGGTAGTGACCTGTGAGCTGGTTAAATTGTTATACTGGATTAGTGTTAACACGATGGCTTTTACACATTTTACAGCATTGCTATGTTATCTATTAAATCAGGATTGTCAAATCTATTTTAGGTGTTTAAGGCTGTAAAAATTCCTATTGTCTATTATTAGTGCTTGTTTAAATCTTGAAACAAACATGTTTAGACTAAAAGTTTCAAGTCAAGTGTTTTAAAAGCCATGTTCTTGAATTCATTCTTAGTCACCAAACTAAACAGAGCTCGATTCTCAGAAGTACTGAAGAGCTGTGTGGAATTCAGTAAAAGCTCTGGAATCTACACATGGGTTCATGTCCTCGGCATCAAGTCAGAGCGAGTAGAAAAGAGGCCTGACAGATCAGAGAACTTTCCCACAGAAAGAGAGGGGAGAAACTCCAGAAAAAAAAAAAAAAAATGAACATGGATGAAAGCAAGTGGCAACTGTAGAAGTCACCCTGATGGTCACATGTATTTCCTCACTTGATGCCATTGAAAATAACTTCATATTCATTGCTTTAAAGGACCACATTTCATCCTTTATTCCTGCAGGACTCTTGCTGTAGGTTGTGGGGATTATTTACATCTTAATTTATTTCTCAGCCTGTTGGCTGTAATTAAAAATGGAATTTGGCACTCTCCGAGAGCCCCTGCTGGAGACTTTCACTTTTTAGAAGAAAGGGGATTAGATATGATGATTTATTGGGCTCATGTACTGTCCCCTGACTGTACCGCGGCACTGGGCCGAAAGAAAGCTGAAGTGATATCCAGTCCTCTCTGGCAACCACTCGCACCATGAGCAGAGTAGATTCTATCCTTTGACTAAACCCATGTCTTGTTCCCTCCTAATTTGCCCAAGTTCCTGATGTGTGTGGTCTCTTGGTAGCACAAAGTTAAGGTTGGAGAAGGCAGTGGCTGCCCGCCAAGGCAGTGTGCCTTTAGGATGTTGGAATCTGTGCCTGTGTTGTCACAATGTGCCTTAGGCTGTGGCTGTGAAAAGCGCAGGAAGTGATTTCTTACAGTCATCACACTGCATCTTCGAAAGGGAGTTGGAATCACAGCTGTGACATTTGATCATTGCTCTGTGGTTACTTTTCAGATTTTTAGGCCTTTTTGGTACTAAAGCCAGACAGAAATGCAGTCATAAATCTGGCAGTGGCTTTGCTTGCTTGGTTTCTTCTCCCCTGCTAAGCCAGAAAACAAAAAGGAAGAAATATGTGGCCATGCCCAGCTTTTACCACAGCATTTAAAAAAATGTGTATTTCTTTGAGGTGATTGTCCTGGGAGAGGAGATGACAAGTCTGCTCTTTATTAGGGTGAGCTTTCAGGACCATGGTGTCTTTTGAAACATCTCTAAGTGCCTTATAGCTTTCTTAGATGTTCTTAAAAGGGCTCTTTTTGGATTCAGAGTTCTTTGTCTTTGCTGGATACTGGTGAGGGATCATCCTGTAATACCCTTCATAAAAACTCAGGTTGTTCATACCAAAACACTTTTTTCTTCAATTTGGTGTTTTGTCATGCAACATGTCTCACAGGAAAAGGATAAAAGTCCTGATGAAGGGATACAGCTGGCTAGGGCTGTTTCCATTGCAGGAAGGGATACTGGCAGAAGGGTAGTTTACTGGGACTGAAGTGTATTGATTTCTGCAAAAGCCTGATTGCAAAATTTTCTTATGTCCAGGATGAAATCTGGTCTGAAGAGAGAGAAGGAAAAAACCCCGTCACCCTAGAGAAGCTTCTTGTAAGAAAAATAAAACTACATAGGATAGCTGAGAAACTCAGCTTCATGTCCCCAGTCTAATTCAGGCACAGTGAAAACTTGCAGCAGTTCAGTGACATCCAGTCTGTACAGACTGGATATTTGTTGCTATTGCTCACTGAATCCTTGTTACGCAGTTGCTTCTGTTGATAATGTGAACTCCTTGGATATTACACTTGTTTTGATGTCCTCCAGACGTTTTTCCCATTAAAGAAGCTGTGCTGTCCATGATTTGCCAGGGGTGCTTTTTCATTATGCAGAAGTGTCCTTAACTTTCAGTGGTTCCTCAGCATAGCAGCATCATGGTGAAAAATGGTGAATACGTGTAAAGGCTGCTTGTGGAAATTATTCCCCTTGGCAAATACACTTCATTAGGGCCATGTAACCGATACAAAAAGCAACATATAAGTTTCCTTGGCTTGAAGGATTTTTCAATCTGTCTCAAACCTGGTTGTCATTGCATCTTTTGACTTCCCTTTAGAAATCAGGAATACTTAAAAGTGATCTGTGGGCTGTGTCTTCACTCTGTGGAAGTGGTATGTTTGGGTATACTGAAAAAGAAAGAAGCTGGATGTATTTCCAACCTAAAATAGTTCTTGTGCAGATTGCATTTGGGCAAATATTCAATATTCTCATTTCATGCTCATATCCCAGACAGTCTGTGGTGTACCTGTGAGGCAGAACTGTCTTGTCTCTGTCTTACTGAGCACAAATCCCACAGACTGTTGTTTTCATGTTTGTAGGATTGTGAGCAGAAGAGACTGAACATGTGGTAAAATTAATAACTGGGTAGCATTCATACTTTCATCCTTAATTAAAGACAAGTGGGTATGTGAAATATATTTCCCCAGGGCTGTGGTGAGGGAATATCCACACATGTAATTAATCTAGCTGCTGGAAGTCACAATTTCACCACTAAAATGAAGCAGTGAACAATATGGGCACACTCCAACATTCATTGAAGTCAATGGGAAACTTGTCTTCTGACTTCAAAGGGCATTGGACTGAACCCTGCAAGATCATATTAAAACACTGAGAAGTCTTTAAGCGCTCATTCTTGCCATGCTACAGTAACAGAGCTAGAAAAACTATAGGTGGATTTTAATTCAGCCCACTGCGTACACTTTTAATTGTTCCGTGTTTACACAGCTGCTTGCATACAGTTGGATTAGGTGGTGATTTGCCTGAAGATTTATTGTGTTTTGCTGTTGCTTCATGGTATGCTTTTTCATAGTCTTGTTTCTGTGTACATGGAGTCTCCTTGTGTGCTGATACAATCCTGACTTAAGTTACTACGCGTGATTTTCTGTGAGAGCAAAGGTAGTCGCTTCCATGAGTTGTAGAGTTGTTATTGAGCAGCCTTGGTACGGTGCAACTCCTACCCTGAGGGTGGGACTGTAGAAGGGGCTGAAGATGTCAGTGTCTCTTCCCCCAAGGGTACTAGCAGCACCCCATAGGGTGCATGGTCCATTTTATGGAATGGGGAAGGGATCACAGAGCTGCCCATTGCCATCACCACTGCCATTGTCCCCACTGTCATTGTCATCCAACTTGCTGTCTGGTATGATTCGCTTGGCTAACCGGTGATTTGGGAATGCGGTTAGCCGCTAATGTTTGTCTGATTTCAGGAGTGGTCTGTGTCCAGCCTACATATTAGAGAGAGCAAATAGTTGTCTTGAAACAGATCAAAGAAGGTGATCAGAAAGCCAGTTGGTGCACAGGTTTCCCGTATCTGGAAGACGCAATATAAATTGCATTGCATCTCAATTACTTGTGGTTGGCAGGCTGGGTTCAGAGAAGCCCACTAACTGATGCGAGGCAAAGTTGAGAGTTGGCCCATTTGGGGATTTGTTGTGCTTGCTTAGGGTATTTATTTATCTCCTCTGTTTTGTCTGCACTGAATTCATGATAAGTGTTTTAAATAGCTGAACTTTAAGAGGAATGTTTGCCCATGAAAAGGCAGAGTGTTTGCCACATCTGTTTTCTGCTAAATTGGATTTTGGAAGTCAGGACTAAACAAAGCACAATGAGTATTTTGTCCTCACACAGCAAGCATATTGGGACAAACTGTTTGAGTTTTGTGGCTGGGGCTCCAACAACAAGAAAAGGCAATCAATAGTAAGGGTTCATCCCATCAGTGAATAATGTGGCACCATTTAATACATCTGCTGTGAAGCCTAGAATATGGCAAATACAGAAACTGGAAAACTTTCTTCCTTTTTATCCTGAAAGTGATATGATCTATGAGTTTTGTTTTCAGAACCATGCTGGAAGATGGATCTTCATATCTGTAGCCTTATTTTATAGCCAAATTGGTATCTTTAGCCAGTAATTAATTTCATTGATATTGCAAAATAATAAAGCAAGATGGAGTTTTCTTTTCCTTTAATAGGCAAAGCACACTGGAGGTGACCTCAATCAGTTTATAATTTAAAAACCCCAGAGATGGAGATTTATTCTTTGCCTCCACATTTTGTAGCACTAATGGAAACACATCCTATTTATTTTTT